>CM060250.1:784630-1020687 GCA_030684275.1 Acipenser oxyrinchus oxyrinchus
AGGAGGGTCCTTCACACTCGTCCAATCAAATACCTTCATTTGTCACATGACTGGTGCTATAACAATTCTGTCTGCACTTACAGACTCAGAAATGTCAAATATATTGGACGCTGGGCAGCAAAGGGTAAATACAAATAAGACCAAACCCAGCCACTGAATATTTAACACATCACGCTGAAACTGTAATTCATGCAGCAGTCACTGATCGTGCCCAAAAGCCTAAATAACCAAGAGCCTCGGCTCAGACCAGAACATGCATCAGCATTTATTAAAGCTCAATTCCGTTCTGTTAAGTGCTCAGGAATGTCAGGAGGCAGGGAACGAGGAAACAAAGCAACCTAAAGAAACGAAACAAAGTAGCAGCCCAGCTCTTCCACAGTCAAAGACATGGCTTCCCACACACAGCTCTGCAGGAGCGGGCCAGTCGTTCTTCAGTGCAGAGGAAATCTCAACCTATGGGGTTTGAGTCCCAACCAGCCCAGGAGCTTCACAATCTATCAGGTGTGAGTCACAACCAGCCTAGCCCTGAAGCGGTCTACCCTGACAGCTCCACACACCCTGCCCGTTCTTTACAAACAGGTAACAATACAATTTGAGTTACACCCCAGCTATGCATAGCATGTGTGTTAAGACTATAAATAACTCAAATAAATTGCCATTTGGATAAGCGTTTTTACTCTAAATTGTGACATACATGCGGACGTAAACGTAAAAATCTTTGGGAATTTCACGCATTCGCGGATGCAAGACAGGCGTGTTTCTGTTTCTTATTACGAATATCTACTCTGGGCATGAGCTGGTCTTCACTCAGCAGACAGGTTAGGCTGGGTTTGGCTCTGTAATTATCAATGCGTTTGTTGATTTACTGTTCTTACAATAATGTGCTGCTTGCTCTGCAGTCTGCAGGTGATGCAGCAGTTGAAAGGAGGAATGAATATTGCAGAGCACCATGTAAGAGAACTTGTGCAAACAACACGCAGGTGAGGCTGAGCGGATACAATCAGGGGCTTTGTCATCCTTACAACAGAACAGACATCAGAGCTCAGAAACCGGCGAGGTTAGAGAGGCGGCAGGAATGAGCTGTTGATTTCCAGTCTGGGCCACTCCATGTTACAGCATCACCCACAATGCTCAGCGGGTCTCACGGGAGGGATCTCATCTTGGTTCAATTCTCATTGTTTTTCCTGATTTTTTATTTATATATATATATATATATATATATATATATAATGTTGGTCTAACTTTAGGTTTTATGATTCATAAATATGGGGTCAATTTCCAAGGCTATGTTCAGGGATGGAAAGAAGACTCCCACTGCATGGCAGTTTGATGCATTCCTGATTTTACTATCAGTTTAATAAGACACACCTGAGCTTGTTATCTATACACACCGTAGCTTATCAAGCTTGTCGTAAAACCTGGAATGGGTGAAATTGTTATATTTCCATTCCTGATGTTGATTATAAATTTCAGCTGGGGTGGTTTTAGCTGTACCAATCAACGTACCAACATCCCAATCTCAATTCACCTGCTTGACGGATAAGTAGGTATTCAATCTCAGCTCACCTGCTTGATGGGTAGGTAGGTATTCAATCTCAGCTCAACTGCTTGATGGGTAGGTAGGTATTCAATCTCAGCTCAACTGCTTGATGGGTAGGTAGGTATTCAATCTCAACTCACCTGCTTGATGGGTAGGTAGGTATTCAATCTCAACTCACCTGCTTGATGGGTAGGTAGGTATTCAATCTCAACTCACCTGCTTGATGGGTAGGTAGGTATTTCTTTGTTTACTGCCATCCAGCAGTCCCCCGAAGCGGCCCAGGGCAGCCAGATCTTTCATAATGGAATTGAGCGCTTCATCATCGTCTATAAACAGAATCGAGGTCACAGGAGGTCAGACTCAGCTCTGCAATCACTGCTTCACAGTTTACTGAGGGAAGCAACAATATCAACTTCAATACTGTGATAATAAGCTACACTACGAGATTCAAAGGCAATGTGACAGGTCTGGAATGTGAATTATGGGACAGTTCTGTGCTGAAACAGTCATTGTACACGGCCTGATGACACTGTGGCAACGGACACGTCAGCATTTCATTTCATCTACGGCATGAAGTTAAAGTGGTTACATCAAACAAAATACTTTCCTGAATCTTAACACTTTTATTGCAGGGCAACGGACACGTCAGCATTTCATTTCATCTACGGCATGAAGTTAAAGTGGTTACATCAAACAAAATACTTTCCTGAATCTTAACACTTTTATTGCAGGGCAACGGACACGTCAGCATTTCATTTCATCTACGGCATGAAGTTAAAGTGGTTACATCAAACAAAATACTTTCCTGAATCTTAACACTTTTATTGCAGTTGAAGAAGCAACGCATGATTTTGCAAACATGTATTTTCATTTGAAACAGCTGGCACTACACAACTGAGTAAACTTTTTGAGCCAATGTGCGCAAGCTATTCACATCATTGCCAAGGAGATTCCACACCAGAGCGTGCCGGCCGGTCAGAAGCAGTGTGATCACATGACTTAAAAAGTGCTTGCACCTCAGGGCTTCATTAATAACACGTTCTGCAGTCACTGTAGCTTCAGGAAGAGGGGTGTGAGTTTTGTTGTGGTAAAATAATCCCCATCCAGGGCCCTTCTATCTTCCTAATGCAAGCACTTTTACAATCCATAGCTCAACTCATAATGCTATATGTATCCAAACATCTGACCGTGATCATCAGATATGAAATACACTTAGCAGTAGGCTGTGAGTCAGACGAGCAAGACTCAAGAGCTAGCTTTTATTTTCAGCATATTTGTCATATATGGACTATATGGTTCATCCATTTCAAATCCATAGCTTTACAATACAGAGTATATGTAAAGACTGAAGCAGCACAGATGCAAATTCTAGTTTAGCACATTCTACAGATTGCAGAACTAAAGAAGCTCTACCCTTATTATTTCCTGGTGCGTGTGCACCACATATATCACATTGGAAGGTTACATGATTGGGAAGAGGGTTTATTTGCATGTCTTGTAAGAATCTGGCAGCACACTGTACATGACATGATCACTCTGTTGAACTGATCCACAGCAGCAATGTGTTTCTTTGTACTCCCTGTAGGAATGTTATCGTGAACAGAGATTAGGAGAGAGAGAGGCAGGAGGAGCAGGAAATGTATCATATACACACTACAGTTTACCTCTCATTGAAATACAGGTGATCTCATCTTCGCTATCCTCAGCTCTATTGGCATGGCAATTAACTCTTTGGCTACAAGAGACATACCTTTAGTATGACTAGGGATTTCTTAAAGGGAAATCGTTTCACACCCATACCAAGGTGCTCCTAAGAAGGGAACACATGGTATTCTTAATTTGCATGCCAAGGGCCTAGAAATACAATAATGTACTTAAAGAACAAGTGGGGGACCCACTGGTAATAAAACCCATACAAACATGATCATGCAATCTATACTGATAATAAAACCCATACAAACATGATCATGCAATCTACACTGATAATAAAACCCATACAAACATGACCATGCAATCTATACTGATAATAAAACCCATACAAACATGATCATGCAATCTATACTGATAATAAAACCCATACAAACATGATCGTGCAATCTATACTGATAATAAAACCCATACAAACATGATCGTGCAATCTATACTGATAATAAAACCCATACAAACATGACCATGCAATCTATACTGATAATAAAACCCATACAAACATGATCGTGCAATCTATACTGATAATAAAACCCATACAAACATGATCGTGCAATCTATACTGATAATAAAACCCATACAAACATGACCATGCAATCTATACTGATAATAAAACCCATACAAACATGATCATGCAATCTATACTGATAATAAAACCCATACAAAAATGATTGTGCAATCTATACTGATAATAAAACTCAAACAAACATGATTGTGCAATCTCTCTGTACTGGTAACAAAACTCACACAAACATGAACACCTTTTTATTATTTTATTTAAAGCTTTAAATCACTTTTATCATCCAAAGCATACATCTACTTAGCTTCTGCATTTCAACTCAAAGCTATAGAATGTTTCAGTAAATATGTGCAAGGCGTCTGCCAAATAAATAAATACATAATAATAAATAAATAAATGTCTGTGATTTACATTCTTTTTACGTTTTAGAATGCTACCAACAGAGAGAGGCATAGCATTAGTTTCCAACCTTTGAAAATACTACATGCCCCCCCATAAAAAAAGGTTTGTCTTTCTGCTGTGGCGGAGTTTCTTGAGGATGGCAGCCTGGTTCTCCACAAACCCTGCCTGGCAGCGAGCCAGCTGTCCTGGATACAAAACAAACCCCAGAGGCCCTGCGTGGGAGAAGCGTGGAGCTGCTGTGTCACCCCATTGTTGAATGAAGACGTTACGTCATTCTGCTGCCACATCAGGAATAACAAACCCCAAATCATTCTGCAACAATACATTTAGAAGACTAACCAAAAAGAAGAGCTTTTATTATTAATTCAGTCTGAGTTTCTATCCAGGGTGTTATCGGAAACCAGCACAACTGCATTCTGTTTTGACGAGTTCTTTCTTTCATTCCCTTGAATTTAAAAAAGGAATTGGAATTGAAAAGAGGAATGGCCCAGCCCTGCTAACTTCAAACTGATCCTCAGAGAGATATAATGGGCCACTATATCAAAAGCAGCCAGGAGGCTGTGTGGTCCAGTGGTTAAAGAAAAGGGCTTGTAACCAGGAGGTCCCAGGTTCAAATCCCACCTCAGCCACTGACTCATTGTGTGACCCTGAGCAAGTCACTTAACCTCCTTGTGCTCCGTCTTTCGGGTGAGACGTAATTGTAAGTGACTCTGCAGCTGATGCATAGTTCACACATCCTAGTCTCTTAGGCCCTGTCCACACTACATAACCGATCTCGCGAACCGTACTCGAAACCGCTCTAATTAATCCAGCTCAAAGCATCCACACTGAAGTACCGTTTCATGTTTAGTCAGGCTTATTAAGGCCCACACACCATTAGATTAGTTCAGTTACAATTCCCAGCAGCGCAACGAACCATGGAAATTAATACGATAGTATCCCACCATGCACTGTATTTTATTTTTAAATAATGTGTTATGCCCCATATTAACAGAGGTCCCTCCATATTGCATAAATGAAATGTAACAAGTATTATGGAAAAAGTAAATCGAACACACACACAAGTAGGGCTTGAAGTTTTCAGTTTTATTTTTAATTAGGTGAAGTCCTTTAAACAAATTGAGCTGATTCTGTTTTATAATTAAACTCAGAAAAAGCTGTTAATTACAAAACAATCTTTGTTTTTACCTTCATATCTTGCCTGAGCCTAATTCTGGTCCTCTTAATTTTATTTCAAACAGAGCTGACAAATTACGTAACTCGCATTTCATTTTTGCAGTCGCCTAATTTAACGTTGTGTTTTTGTTATTTTCCCCACTAGTTTAACAGAGATGTCCTGACAGAGTTTTTGAAGCATAAAAATGAATACCTAGTGCGGAGTGTACACTGATAGCAAGTCCTTCAGGCACCTGCTCTGAGTATTTCGCCTAACATACCACAAAGCATTTTGGGATATTGGAGGATACACAAAAAATGTAGTTTGGTATTACAGCGTCCACACTTCTGATAAACCGTACTACCTGATGCGATCTAATTAGAACCGGACTCGAGACTACCTCCTGAGGTGGTCTCGAGTCCGGTTCTCGAGTACGGTATTAAATGCTGCGTAGTGTGAATGCAAACCGTATTTAGCACTTTTAAGCCGGCTTAAATGCAACTAATACGGTTTAAAGGCATAGTGTGGACAGGGCCTAAGTTGCCTTGGATAAAGGCGTCTGCTAAATAAACAAATAATAATAATAATAATAATAATAATAATAATAATAATAATAATAATAATAATAATAACAACAGTAAGAGAGAGTTACACACAGTACTTGGTAATTGGTATGAAAGTATCCTCTCCAGCTCTACTGTAATTGGTATGAAAGTATCCTCTCCAGTTCTACTGTAATTGGTATGAAAGTATCCTCTCCAGCTCTACTGTAATTGGTATGAAAGTATCCTCCCCAGCTCTACTGTAATTGGTATGAAAGTATCCTCCCCAGCTCTACTGTAATTGGTATGAAAGTATCCTCTCCAGCTCTACTGTAATTGGTATGAAAGTATCCTCCCCAGCTCCACTGTAATTGGTATGAAAGTATCCTCCCCAGCTCTACTGTAATTGGTATGAAAGTATCCTCCCCAGCTCCACTGTAATTGGTATGAAAGTATCCTCCCCAGCTCCACTGTAATTGGTATGAAAGTATCCTCCCCAGCTCTACTGTAATTGGTATGAAAGTATCCTCTCCAGCTCTACTGTAATTGGTATGAAAGTATCCTCCCCAGCTCCACTGTAATTGGTATGAAAGTATCCTCCCCAGCTCTACTGTAATTGGTATGAAAGTATCCTCCCCAGCTCCACTGTAATTGGTATGAAAGTATCCTCCCCAGCTCTACTGTAATTGGTATGAAAGTATCCTCCCCAGCTCCACTGTAATTGGTATGAAAGTATCCTCCCCAGCTCTACTGTAATTGGTATGACAGTATCCTCCCCAGCTCTACTGTAATTGGTATGAAAGTATCCTCCCCAGCTCTACTGTAATTGGTATGAAAGTATCCTCTCCAGCTCTACTGTAATTGGTATGAAAGTATCCTCCCCAGCTCTACTGTAATTGGTATGACAGTATCCTCCCCAGCTCTACTGTAATTGGTATGAAAGTATCCTCTCCAGCTCTACTGTAATTGGTATGAAAGTATCCTCTCCAGCTCTACTGTAATTGGTATGAAAGTATCCTCTCCAGCTCGTCCTGTAATTGGTATGAAAGTATCCTCCCCAGCTCCACTGTAATTGGTATGAAAGTATCCTCTCCAGCTCTACTGTAATTGGTATGAAAGTATCCTCTCCAGCTCTACTGTAATTGGTATGAAAGTATCCTCTCCAGCTCTACTGTAATTGGTATGAAAGTATCCTCCCCAGCTCTACTGTAATTGGTATGAAAGTATCCTCTCCAGCTCCACTGTAATTGGTATGAAAGTATCCTCCCCAGCTCTACTGTAATTGGTATGAAAGTATCCTCTCCAGCTCGTCCTGTAATTGGTATGAAAGTATCCTCCCCAGCTCTACTGTAATTGGTATGAAAGTATCCTCTCCAGCTCGTCCTGTAATTG
The DNA here is from genome assembly GCA_030684275.1 of Acipenser oxyrinchus oxyrinchus. Taxonomy (NCBI): domain Eukaryota; kingdom Metazoa; phylum Chordata; class Actinopteri; order Acipenseriformes; family Acipenseridae; genus Acipenser; species Acipenser oxyrinchus. Next base: position 791,887 of record CM060250.1, read on the forward strand.
GTATGAAAGTATCCTCTCCAGCTCGTCCTGTAATTGGTATGAAAGTATCCTCCCCAGCTCGTCCTGTAATTGGTATGAAAGTATCCTCCCCAGCTCCACTGTAATTGGTATGAAAGTATCCTCCCCAGCTCTACTGTAATTGGTATGAAAGTATCCTCCCCAGCTCGTCCTGTAATTGGTATGAAAGTATCCTCTCCAGCTCTACTGTAATTGGTATGAAAGTATCCTCCCCAGCTCCACTGTAATTGGTATGAAAGTATCCTCTCCAGCTCGTCCTGTAATTGGTATGAAAGTATCCTCCCCAGCTCGTCCTGTAATTGGTATGAAAGTATCCTCCCCAGCTCCACTGTAATTGGTATGAAAGTATCCTCCCCAGCTCCACTGTAATTGGTATGAAAGTATCCTCCCCAGCTCCACTGTAATTGGTATGAAAGTATCCTCCCCAGCTCCACTGTAATTGGTATGAAAGTATCCTCCCCAGCTCCACTGTAATTGGTATGAAAGTATCCTCTCCAGCTCTACTGTAATTGGTATGAAAGTATCCTCCCCAGCTCTACTGTAATTGGTATGAAAGTATCCTCTCCAGCTCGTCCTGTAATTGGTATGAAAGTATCCTCCCCAGCTCGTCCTGTAATTGGTATGAAAGTATCCTCTCCAGCTCTACTGTAATTGGTATGAAAGTATCCTCTCCAGCTCGTCCTGTAATTGGTATGAAAGTATCCTCCCCAGCTCCACTGTAATTGGTATGAAAGTATCCTCTCCAGCTCGTCCTGTAATTGGTATGAAAGTATCCTCCCCAGCTCGTCCTGTAATTGGTATGAAAGTATCCTCCCCAGCTCCACTGTAATTGGTATGAAAGTATCCTCCCCAGCTCCACTGTAATTGGTATGAAAGTATCCTCCCCAGCTCGTCCTGTAATTGGTATGAAAGTATCCTCCCCAGCTCCACTGTAATTGGTATGAAAGTATCCTCCCCAGCTCCACTGTAATTGGTATGAAAGTATCCTCTCCAGCTCTACTGTAATTGGTATGAAAGTATCCTCTCCAGCTCTACTGTAATTGGTATGAAAGTATCCTCCCCAGCTCTACTGTAATTGGTATGAAAGTATCCTCCCCAGCTCTACTGTAATTGGTATGAAAGTATCCTCCCAGCTCCACTGTAATTGGTATGAAAGTATCCTCCCAGCTCCACTGTAATTGGTATGAAAGTATCCTCTCCAGCTCTACTGTAATTGGTATGAAAGTATCCTCTCCAGCTCTCCTGTAATTGGTATGAAAGTATCCTCCCCAGCTCTCCTGTAATTGGTATGAAAGTATCCTCCCCAGCTCCACTGTAATTGGTATGAAAGTATCCTCTCCAGCTCCACTGTAATTGGTATGAAAGTATCCTCCCAGCTCTACTGTAATTGGTATGAAAGTATCCTCTCCAGCTCGTCCTGTAATTGGTATGAAAGTATCCTCTCCAGCTCTACTGTAATTGGTATGAAAGTATCCTCTCCAGCTCTACTGTAATTGGTATGAAAGTATCCTCTCCAGCTCGTCCTGTAATTGGTATGAAAGTATCCTCTCCAGCTCTACTGTAATTGGTATGAAAGTATCCTCTCCAGCTCTACTGTAATTGGTATGAAAGTATCCTCTCCAGCTCTACTGTAATTGGTATGAAAGTATCCTCTCCAGCTCTCCTGTAATTGGTATGAAAGTATCCTCTCCAGCTCTCCTGTAATTGGTATGAAAGTATCCTCTCCAGCTCTACTGTAATTGGTATGAAAGTATCCTCTCCAGCTCGTCCTGTAATTGGTATGAAAGTATCCTCCCCAGCTCTCCTGTAATTGGTATGAAAGTATCCTCTCCAGCTCGTCCTGTAATTGGTATGAAAGTATCCTCTCCAGCTCGTCCTGTAATTGGTATGAAAGTATCCTCTCCAGCTCGTCCTGTAATTGGTATGAAAGTATCCTCCCCAGCTCGTCCTGTAATTGGTATGAAAGTATCCTCCCCAGCTCCACTGTAATTGGTATGAAAGTATCCTCTCCAGCTCCACTGTAATTGGTATGAAAGTATCCTCCCCAGCTCCACTGTAATTGGTATGAAAGTATCCTCTCCAGCTCGTCCTGTAATTGGTATGAAAGTATCCTCCCCAGCTCTACTGTAATTGGTATGAAAGTATCCTCCCCAGCTCCACTGTAATTGGTATGAAAGTATCCTCTCCAGCTCGTCCTGTAATTGGTATGAAAGTATCCTCTCCAGCTCTACTGTAATTGGTATGAAAGTATCCTCTCCAGCTCTACTGTAATTGGTATGAAAGTATCCTCTCCAGCTCTACTGTAATTGGTATGAAAGTATCCTCTCCAGCTCTACTGTAATTGGTATGAAAGTATCCTCTCCAGCTCTACTGTAATTGGTATGAAAGTATCCTCTCCAGCTCTACTGTAATTGGTATGAAAGTATCCTCTCCAGCTCGTCCTGTAATTGGTATGAAAGTATCCTCTCCAGCTCTACTGTAATTGGTATGAAAGTATCCTCTCCAGCTCTACTGTAATTGGTATGAAAGTATCCTCTCCAGCTCTACTGTAATTGGTATGAAAGTATCCTCTCCAGCTCGTCCTGTAATTGGTATGAAAGTATCCTCTCCAGCTCTACTGTAATTGGTATGAAAGTATCCTCTCCAGCTCTACTGTAATTGGTATGAAAGTATCCTCTCCAGCTCGTCCTGTAATTGGTATGAAAGTATCCTCTCCAGCTCGTCCTGTAATTGGTATGAAAGTATCCTCCCCAGCTCGTCCTGTAATTGGTATGAAAGTATCCTCTCCAGCTCGTCCTGTAATTGGTATGAAAGTATCCTCTCCAGCTCGTCCTGTAATTGGTATGAAAGTATCCTCCCCAGCTCGTCCTGTAATTGGTATGAAAGTATCCTCCCCAGCTCCACTGTAATTGGTATGAAAGTATCCTCCCCAGCTCGTCCTGTAATTGGTATGAAAGTATCCTCCCCAGCTCCACTGTAATTGGTATGAAAGTATCCTCTCCAGCTCGTCCTGTAATTGGTATGAAAGTATCCTCCCCAGCTCTACTGTAATTGGTATGAAAGTATCCTCCCCAGCTCCACTGTAATTGGTATGAAAGTATCCTCTCCAGCTCGTCCTGTAATTGGTATGAAAGTATCCTCTCCAGCTCTACTGTAATTGGTATGAAAGTATCCTCTCCAGCTCTACTGTAATTGGTATGAAAGTATCCTCTCCAGCTCTACTGTAATTGGTATGAAAGTATCCTCTCCAGCTCGTCCTGTAATTGGTATGAAAGTATCCTCTCCAGCTCGTCCTGTAATTGGTATGAAAGTATCCTCCCCAGCTCTACTGTAATTGGTATGAAAGTATCCTCTCCAGCTCGTCCTGTAATTGGTATGAAAGTATCCTCTCCAGCTCGTCCTGTAATTGGTATGAAAGTATCCTCTCCAGCTCGTCCTGTAATTGGTATGAAAGTATCCTCCCCAGCTCTACTGTAATTGGTATGAAAGTATCCTCTCCAGCTCGTCCTGTAATTGGTATGAAAGTATGCGCTCCCTCTATATAATCAGTATCCCGACAGCCAGCCCAAGCACAGAGAAACCAGAAAGGGAAGAGGAAATCGGTGTCTTACCCATATTTACGGTCATCATCAGGACCTGTAGTCTTTTTACTTTACAACAGCCAGCGCTTCTCTCCCTCGATTACTTGTTCACCCTGGGAAAGAAAGCAAATGTTTGCTCTTTCACTGTGGTATTTATTTAAGAACCCAAGAATGCTGCTACATTCATTCATAACTCTACAACACTCAATGGTGTTATACTCACAGACACTTAAACAGAAATTCTATGACTGACAGTTTCACGCACTTATGTGTCACCATTAAACCAAGACTAGTGGTCCCCTTGAGTGTCACTGTGATCTACATTCACTGAACGTGGAACCAGGACTTACACCTAGGGGGTGTAACGATTCATCAAGCATCGATGGGAAACTTTCTTTACTTGACATATCATATCCTAATAAAGGGAACTGTCATTTGTATCAGGATACTAGCCCAAAAGCACAACAACAGAGCTCACTGCAGCTCTATAGCTGAATACTCATTGAACTAACACAATAGTCAAGTGTAAAATGAGTGTTTGATTTTATTATGCATCACACAAGTAACCAATCTGGACATCACATGCATTGTGATACATATCGTATCGTGACCTGCGTATCATATCATCACAAGAGTATATTGTTAGACCCAAACTTACAACAAATGTCCTTGCAAATATTAATTACATTTGGAATCGTGGTTTTAAAGGTATAGCATTAACTCTTTGTTGTCCAGTGTCCAATATATTTGACATTGAGAAAATAGGCATTAAATAGGCATGGGAACATACCCAGGGCAGTAAAGGGTTAATTGACCCAACCAATCAAATGCCAGCGCTCGAATGCAGAAAGGAGCTTGTGAAGAACATCCATACCAAGATCAAGTTGGATAAGCGGTTCTACAGTGTTACTTAAAAGTGTGACAGAGGTACATACAGCTCCTGCTGTATATTCACAGAAGAACATAAGAAAGTTTACAAACAAGAGGAGGCCATTTGGCCCATCTTGCTCGTTTGGTTATTAGTAGCTTATTGATCCCAGAATCTCATCAAGCAGCTTCTTGAAGGATCAAAGGGTGTCAGCTTCAACAACATTACTGGGTAGTTGGTTCCAGACTCCCACAATTCTCTGTGTAAAAAAGAGCCTCCTATTTTCTGTTCTGAATGCCCCTTTATCTAATCTCCATTTGTGACCCCTGGTCCTTGTTTCTTTTTTCAGGTCAAAAAAGTCCCCTGGGTCGACACTGTCTATACCTTTTAGGATTTTGAATGTTTGAATCAGATCGCCGCGTAGTCTTCTTTGTTCAAGACTGAATAGATTCAATTCTTTTAGCCTGTCTGAATATGACATGCCTTTTAAACCCGGGATAATTCTGGTTGCTCTTCTTTGCACTCTTTCTAGAGCAGCAATATCCTTTTTGTAGTGAGGTGACCAGAACTGAACACAATATTCTAGGTGAGGTCTTACTAATGCATTGTAAAGTTTTAACATTATTTCCTTTAATTTAAATTCAACACTTCTCACAATATATCCGAGCATCTTGTTGGCCTTTTTTTATAGCTTCCCCACATTGTCTAGATGAAGACATTTCTGAGTCAACATAAACTCCTAGGTCTTTTTCAAAGATTCCTTCTTCAATTTCATATGGTATTTATAATGCACATTGTTACTGCCTGCGTGCAGTACCTTACACTTTTCTCTACTAAATGTCATTTGCCATGTGTCTGCCCAGGGGATAACTGTAACAAACAGCTCCTGCTCTATATTCACATGCTCTGGGGATAACCATCACAAACAGCTCCTGCTGTATATTCACATGCTCTGGGATGACTGTCACAAACAGCTCCTGCTGTATATTCACATGCTCTGGGGATAACCTTCACAAACAGTTCCTGCTGTATATTCACATGCTCTGGGGATAACCGTCACAAACAGCTCCTGCTGTATATTCACATGCTCTGGGGATAACCTTCACAAACAGCTCCTGCTATATATTCACATGCTCTGGGATGACTGTCACAAACAGCTCCTGCTGTATATTCACATGCTCTGGGATGACTGTCACAAACAGCTCCTGCTGTATATTCACATGCTCTGGGGATAACCTTCACAAACAGTTCCTGCTGTATATTCACATGCTCTGGGGATAACCTTCACAAACAGTTCCTGCTGTATATTCACATGCTCTGGGGATAACCTTCACAAACAGTTCCTGCTGTATATTCACATGCTCTGGGGATAACCTTCACAAACAGCTCCTGCTGTATATTCACATGCTCTGGGGATAACCTTCACAAACAGTTCCTGCTGTATATTCACATGCTCTGGGGATGACTCTCAATGTGGAATATAAACACCTGCTAGATTTGGAAAAGTGTTTCAGCAGGTTTCCAAAAACAGGACTTTCACTCTTTTTTTTCACCCAGTGGTGAAAAATATCAGGTCTGTGGGTTTCTGCAACCTATAGTCAAGAGGAAAAAATGTCTCCACATGCAGCCACAGAGTGTTTCCAGAGCTTGAGCCAAAAGCCTTGTCATTCTTAACAACAACTATTAAAATAGCAGCTGGAAGAATGAGGCACGACATTGATTTTCCACTGCTTAGAGAATGGTTGGCACTGTTACCACTAGGGTCATTGCAACAAAACGTCAGCATCTCCTTCATGCCAATAATACAAAACAGATCCAAAAAGCGTGCGGATAGCAGTTCTTTGTTAGAGATGCAATGGGGGCCTATGTTTGAACACAGCAGTCAAAGTGAATGACTCTCAAAGCATTCAAAGTGAATGACTCTCCCAGCATTCAAAGTGAATGACTCTCCCAGCATTCAAAGTGAATGACTCTCCCAGCATTCAAAGTGAATGACTCTCCCAGCAGTCAAAGTGAATGACTCTCCTAGCAGTCAAAGTGAATGACTCTCCCAGACAAAGACAATGACTCTCAAGCAATCAAAGTGAGTGACCCCAAAATCTCCCCTCCCTTGTACAAGACACTTGTACCCTTTGATTGGCAGGTGTATGCGGCAGAGATATATGGCTTCATTTCTTTGGGGGTTCCCCACTGAAGATGGAGATGAGAATGCAAACATGGGAGCCCGGCTAACAAGGATTAAGCTGTTTTGCAGATATCAAGCTGTGACAAAGAGAGAAAGAATTTGAGCTGTAAATCTCCATCCCGACCAGAAAGGGCACTGTGTAAGGTTGGTGGTATGCTTTCCCCTAGACGGGCTGCCCGGATGATCAGCAGAAACCAGAAGTCAGCCATCTTGAGGAAAGTGTGCAGCTGCAAGGGCTCTAAACACCTCTACTGTGATCCGCTGCTGGTCAGGCAGTGATTGGACAAACCATGGTGCCAGGCTGACTGCAGGGAGGAGTTGGGTGCGGGTCAGGCAGCAATTGGATAAACCATGGTGCCAGGCTGACTGCAAGGAGGAGTTGGGTGGGGGTCAGGCAGCGATTGGATAAACCATGGTGCCAGGCTGACTGCAGGAAGGAGTTGGGTGGGGGTCAGGCAGCGATTGGATAAACCATGGTGCCAGGCTGACTGCAGGGAGGAGTTGGGTGAGGGTCAGGCAGCGATTGGATAAACCATGGTGCCAGGCTGACTGCAAGGAGGAGTTGGGTGGGGGTCAGGCAGCGATTGGATAAACCATGGTGCCAGGCTGACTGCAGGGAGGAGTTGGGTGGGGGTCAGGCAGCGATTGGATAAACCATGGTGCCAGGCTGACTGCAGGAAGGAGTTGGGTGGGGGTCAGGCAGCGATTGGATAAACCATGGTGCCAGGCTGACTGCAGGGAGGAGTTGGGTGAGGGTCAGGCAGCGATTGGATAAACCATGGTGCCAGGCTGACTGCAAGGAGGAGTTGGGTGGGGGTCAGGCAGCGATTGGATAAACCATGGTGCCAGGCTGACTGCAGGGAGGAGTTGGGTGGGGGTCAGGCAGCGATTGGATAAACCATGGTGCCAGGCTGGCTGCAGGGAGGAGTTGGGTGGGGGTCAGGCAGCGATTGGATAAACCATGGTGCCAGGCTGACTGCAGGGAGGAGTTGGGTGGGGGTCAGGCAGCGACTGGATAAACCATGGTGCCAGGCTGACTGCAAGGAGGAGTTGGGTGGGGGTCAGGCAGCGATTGGATAAACCATGGTGCCAGGCTGACTGCAGGGAGGAGTTGGGTGGGGGTCAGGCAGCGATTGGATAAACCATGGTGCCAGGCTGACTGCAGGGAGGAGTTGGGTGAGGGTCAGGCAGCGATTGGATAAACCATGGTGCCAGGCTGACTGCAGGGAGGAGTTGGGTGGGGGTCAGGCAGCGATTGGATAAACCATGGTAGGGCCCCTTGAATTGGACTTCTTATCTGTAAGTTGCCAGGAACTGCTAGGAAAGGGATTTTAGTCAACAAGGTCAAGTTCACCGAGAAGTCTAGCTACTTTAAATCAAGAGACAAGTTGCTGTTTATTGTAAGCTAAAGAGAATGAAATATATTTTAGACCAAGGCCAGACTAATTGATAAGAACAGGTGCTTTAAATCAGGGGCCCTTGTCTTTATAAACTCTTATCTTAAACAAGCAATGAGAAATTTGCAGCACAGGAAAATACATTGTTCCTTTCAGGAATTCTCTCACATGTTTTGGGATTAGAAAAAATAAGGAAGGATTGAGATCATATAATATTAACTTTAAAAGGAGTAACCGGAGAAGTATAAAATATATTATTAATTTCAGCGATAAGGGCCATCTAAAAAGCCAGATGATATATATTTTAATTAAGCCTTATGACGCACGAAGCAAGGAAAAATGACTATAAATGCAGGGATGAACCTGCAGTTTAGCATCGGTTGAAAGTTTGCTAACACAGACTGAAAACTGATCCTTCACTTGGAGAGCTGTCTTGTGAGTCTGACTGACTGAGGCGTTGAAACTTAGAAACCTCAACTTATTCTGGGGTAAGCATAACTTTTTGCTTTTGTGTCTCTCGTGTACTGAAGTGTGCAACCAGGTATAAGGATTTTATATTATGTTTAGTTATAGACAGCTGGCATATTGACTGCTTTAGGAATTAGCTGGGGGTGTTTTAGGCTAAAGTACTTATTTGTAACCATTTTGCTATATAATTGTGTCAAAGTGGTTAACAGTGTGCAGGTGCAGGAATGCAGCAGTGATCAATGAACAGACAGACAACGGTAATCCAGGTGCAGTGATATTTATTTCTATAATGACAAACGGCAGTAAACAATAACAGTGAGAAACAGGCAATACAGCGGCGTGTATTTATTGTTTTAATCCACGGGTTGGTCTCGATCTTATACACCCACACGTAACACAAAACACAAACACAAGTTCACAGTGCGTGCTAAAGTGCTTGTGGTGTAAATACAGTTATTCATGAAACAAAGTGCAGTGTAGTCCGGGTTTGTGCTGGCCTCTGACGACCACTCCGGATCGTGTTAGCCATCTAAATAACAACAAACAGTATATTTAAGAAATGCAAAACAAACAAAACACTCACCAGAATAACACACGTCTTTCCTTCTGGTTCAGCTTAATCATAACAAGGAACAGATCACTTTGTTACATCCCCTTTTGTACCGTCAATCATGACCTCTTGGTTAACTAGTGCAACAGCTCCTCCAATCATTCTGTCTCCGTCAAAATAATATTGATGCTGTTAGTTTGTGAAGACACCGGATCACCCAGACTGTCTATGAGCTAGGATCTGACGTGGCCTGTAGCCACTCGATCCATTATTAACCATTTAATAAACAGAAGGAGTACATATACATACACATACAGTATATATACATATACACACACACACACACACACACACACACACACACACAGAGTGGTGGAATTAGGCCGGAACGCACCTGAACGCCGCGGTAGGAGTGTCAATCAGACCCGGACGGCGTTCTGGAAATAATCGTAAACATGCGCTGTGCACAATTATAGTTTTAACCCATGTTTTTACTGTCATTCTCAATTAAAAAATCAAATCCGTTGCAAATGAGTACAGAAAGATTCGTCGGGTACCTTTCCGCTTAGTAAAGATGTTCTAAGAAAATAGTCCCAAACATTTTTAAAATAAAAAAACAAGGATGACACACATATAAAAGAGGAAAACAATTAGTCTTTAATTAGTAAATCAATTTTTATGTTTTTTTACCTTTTTACGGTTTTAAACCCGTTTATAATCTGGACATTGCCTGAGAAATGAACGCAGCAATTACTGAAGAGTCTGTGTACGATGGAGTCTGAACACTGCTTGTTATTGGTGCGTCATTTGAGCTGACAGGGAGTGGATTGGCCGGTACAGCAGTGACAGGAACAGGATTCACTGCTTGATTGGTTGGTATTGAGTCTTGTTTGGAGGATCCCACCAAGATTAGTATTGCAGACCAATTGTGTTTTTGCTGAGCATTTGCTGTCCAATAGATGCAAATTGAACTTTCAATACGATGCCCTGTTACATTACAGATATGATTTCTCTTGTCTCCAGACCAGCGTCAGTTTCAAATTCAGTATCAAAATACTTTTCAGCTTACCAATTCTTAAAACACATACTGACCATTTGGCTTTTATGTCTTGTTCTTAGTTCATTTCTTTGTAGTTCTAGGTTTTCAAGCTCATTCTCCGATATGTTTATATGCCTTTCTGCATTATTACTTGTAGTACGAGGGTTTTGTAGCAGGTTTTCACCCACTGCGGTATTGATACGTGCACAAATAAGTGAGCTGGCTGAACTGTCAGTGAAACTCCATCAGGAAGACTCCATCACGCTCCCTGAGGCTCATACATTGGTGTGTCACAAGATTAGAGTTTTTGAAGCACTGGGCAGTGGAAGAGAAGCAGAATTCACAAGATTTGCTACAGAAGCAGTAAAGAAATTGGAATTTCAGGGTGTTGCTCTTTACAAAGGAAGAAAAGCAGATGTGGAAATCGATTTTCTAAAATTGGCAATCTCACTGAAGAGCAGACCAATGACAACATCCTCATCTCATGTTTCATCAGCGTCACTTGGATGCGTTTCTGAATATGAGGGGCTGCTTGAAGCTTGCAAGACTATATACCCCCGATACTGGCCAGATGACCTTGACATTCTGTACAGTGAAAGTGAGGTGATCTCACTATGCAGGAGATTTCATCTGCCAGAAAAACAAATTGTTGGAGGATTCAGAGAGTACAAGGGTAATGGAGGAAAGAAGGTCCCAGCAGACATGCTAGGGCTCATCAAACACTAGAGACTGTAGCGGCCGAGTGTGAGAGAGGTCAATGGATAACATTCAGCTCAATGGATAACATTCTCACACCAATTAGGAACTCAAGAGTGAGTCACCTTCTCTTCCTGAATCGTAATGGTCCACCATTAACTCAGTTTCAGCCACTGAGTTCTGTCAGAGCTTGGTTGTTACAGGGAACAAGGAGTGCAGAACACAAAGCATGCAGGAGAGGGAGCAGAAAGAGGAGCTTCACACCAAGGGTGTCGAACACACACTGCCTGGGACTTTCTTACATTTGTTTTAATTATTCACTTGTAATGTTTTAAATGTTAAAAAGAACAACTTGGGATTCAATTCACACCTTCAAATGAGACTGCAATCTGAAAATGGTATTTTTGACTGCCTTTTTTAACAAGGGAAAAATGTTAAGCATTTCGATCAGCTGTATAAAGAAAACTGTATAAAGCTGAATAAAGAAAACTTTTTTTCCTATAATTTTTCTATATTAAAGTAGAAATTTAAAACAATTATTATTTTACATTTTTCTTAATTGACATATTTACTACATTGCCTTTAAACTTTTCATTGCTTTGTATTAAAGGGATGTTATAAAAAAGTGCCTCCGAATCTTGGAGAGAGACCAATGATCCTGTATTTTGATTTTTGATTTTGAGCATGTGGTAGAGCGGCCGGGTGTCTATGACGTTCAGGAGGCAGAAAGGAGACCCAGGACTGAAGAACTGCCAAGCTTATTTTTCGTAAATCAAAACTATAAACAGAAACACAGCTCATAAAGCCAAAATAAAAAAGGTTCAACAAAACAAGTCGTGAACACAAAATGAAACAGAAAACCCGTCACCCAAGTCTTGCACTATCACAGTGAGTTTTGAAATAAAAATACAAGAACTGTAGCAGCAAACCTCTCTGTTCCCAGCTCCCCGATAGTCTCCCTAATGGAGCGCTGGGCTCCCTTTTTATAGGATATGACGCTTCCCAATTATAACACCAATTATTGCCACTATATATATATACACACACATACATACACACACATATATATATATTGCTCTTATTGTATTACCTGTACTGTAACACTTAATGTATTTGCTTACAATTGTAAGTCGGCCAGGATAAGGGCGTCTGCTAAGAAATAAATAATAATAATAATAATAATAATAATAATAATAATAATAATAATAATAATATATATATATATATATATATATATATATATATATATATATATATATATATATATATATATATATATATATACACATATATATATATATATATATATATATATATATATATATATATATATATATATATATATATACACACATACATACATACAGTACTGTGCAAAAGTTTTAGGCAGGTGTGAAAAAATGCTGTAATGTAAGAATGCTTTCAAAAATAGACATGTTAATAGTTTATATTTATCAATTAACAAAATGCAAAGTGAGTGAACAGAAGAAAAATCTACATCAAATCAATATTTGGTGTGTCCACCCTTTGCCTTCAAAACAGCATCAATTCTTCTAGGTACACTTGCACACAGTTTTGAAGGAACTTCGGCAGGTAGGTTGGCCCAAACATCTTGGAGAACTAACCACAGTTCTTCTGTGGATTTAGGCAGCCTCAGTTGCTTCTCTCTCTTCATGTAATCCCAGACAGACTTCGATGATGTTGAGATCAGGGCTCTGTGGGGGCCATACCATCACTTCCAGGACTCCTTGTTCTTCTTTACGCTGAAGATAGTTCTTAATGACTTTCGCTGTATGTTTGGGGTCGTTGTCATGCTGCAGAATAAATTTGGGGCCAATCAGATGCCTCCCTGATGGTACTGCATGATGGATAAGTATCTGCCTGTACTTCACAGCATTGAGGAGACCATTAATTCTGACCAAATCCCCAACACCATTTGCAGAAATGCAGCTCCAAACTTGCAAGGAACCTCCACCATGCTTCACTGTTGCCTGCAGACACTCATTCGTGTACCGCTCTCCAGCCCTTCGGCGAACAAACTGCCTTCTGCTACAGCCAAATATTTCAAATTTTGACTCATCAGTCCAGAGCACCTACTGCCATTTTTCTGCACCCCAGTTCCTGTGTTTTCGTGCATAGTTGAGTCGCTTGGACTTGTTTCCACGTCGGAGGTATGGCTTTTTGGCATAAGTCTTCCATGAAGGCCACTTCTGACCAGACTTCTCCGGACAGTAGATGGGTGTACCAGGGTCCCACTGTTTTCTGCCAATTCTGAGCTGATGGCACTGCTGGACATCTTCCGATTGCAAAGGGAAGTAAGTATGATGTGTCTTTCATCTGCTGCAGTAAGTTTCCTTGGCCGACCACTGCGTCTCACGGTCCTCAACATTGCCCGTTTCTTTGTGCTTCTTCAAAGAGCTTGGACAGCACATCTGGAAACCCTTGTCTGCCTTGAAATTTCTGCCTGGGAGAGACCTTGCTGATGCAGTATAACTACCTTGTGTCTTGTTGCTGTGCTCAGTCTTGCCATGGTGTATGACTTTTGACAGTAAACTGTCTTCAGCAACCTCACCTTGTTAGCTGAGTTTGGCTGTTCCTCACCCAGTTTTATTCCTCCTACACAGCTGTTTCTGTTTCAGTTAATGATTGTGTTTCAACCTACATATTGAATTGATGATCATTAGCACCTGTTTGGTATAATTGTTTAATCATACACCTGACTATATGCCTACAAAATCCCTGACTTTGTGCAAGTGTACCTAGAAAAATTGATGCTGTTTTGAAGGCAAAGGGTGGTCACACCAAATATGGATTTGATTTAGATTTTTCTTCTGTTCACTCACTTTGCATTTAGTTAATTGATAAATGTAATTTATTAACATGTCTATTTTTGAAAGCATTCTTACTTTACAGCATTTTTTCACACCTGCCTAAAACTTTTGCACAGTACTGTATATATATATATATACACATACATATATAAATAAATAAATAAATATATATATATATATATATATATATATATATATATATATATATATATATATATATATATATATATATATAGTTTCATTCATTAAACACCAAACAAACCAAGTCTGTGTGATTATTCTTTATTGATTATCGGTTGTCTGGATATGTTAATATCTGTAAGCCAGTAAACGAACTATCCACTTACAGGAGTTTAAAACACCTTTATGTCCCTCCTAAACATCTCCCCTTATGGGTTTATGAGTATATTAAAAAGAAGCACATAAACATGACATCAGCAGACAAAGTGAATGACTCTCCCAGCAGTCAAAATGAATGAATCTCCCAACAGTCAAAGTGAATGAATCTCCAGCAAACAAAGTGAATGACTCTCCCGTGACATCCCTGTGCCAAGCAATAATAACTTCACAGATCAGCCCTATTCTCTTCAGAGATTGCATTATTGCAGATGCCACTCTCTGAGAGACTCCAGACATTAACTACAACAGCCAAGAAAGCAATACTGGAATTCCCCCACAGTCTCTGAGAACACAATGATGTCATCCTGGTCTCTGTGAAGCAACCCAAACCCCCAGCATGCCTTGCCCAGCCAGGACTTCAAGCTGCATTAGAAGTGCGGTTTTCAGTGACTTGCAGACAAGGTATGTGTACTGCACGTGTGTACATGTCTCCCTCAAGGTCCAGTATATAATAAACACATTCCACTGCCCACAGTAATCATGCATGAACCCACATCCACAGCCAACTGGATTCAAGAACACATGCAGATGTACAGGGATGGAAACAAGACTAAGTTTAGTAAGAGCTTGTTACCTATGCTCTGTGGCTAATCAAGCTTCTATTTCAACCTGGAATGGGTGAATCTGCTATGCAACAGGAGTCATATTTCCTTCCCTGGTATGAGAAGCTCCTTCAGGAAATGCTTTCACTGTGTAAAGTTGAACAGTGCTATTTTTTAATCCATAGCACCTGCAAAGAACCTGCCTATGTTTTAAAATCATGCAGACTTTACTGTACATCAGGCTATAAAGTGGAAGTAATGCAGAGTATTGGTAGGGTTGCTTGTGTGTTTTTAACAGTATTCATTTCCACAGTAGAACAGATTTCAGTACCACCACAGCCCTCCATTTCTAACCCTGTAAACTCATCTGTTTAGTTTATGAACATATAGAAAATCAATAAACTATAAACCACCATTAAGCAGCTGACAGTCTGTATCAGTAAGCTCAGTATTTTTGTGTACTGGTCCTCTTGAATACTAACTAAATGGGATTCCAGTTCATTATGAACCCTAGACTGGCTGTAAAGGTATTTTTCTTAACATGCTTACATGCCAGCAAAGGAATGCGGTACACTCCTGTTAAGTCTACAATAATAAATATTACAAAAAACTTTCTTACTGATTACTGAGTACAAGTTGGGAGAGTATCAGAAACATGAACAAAGACTAGACGAGGTATATTTAGTATGGCACAGATTGCGATGAGTAATCAGTGCTCCCAACACTTACTATAACCAGATTTCCCAACGGAAAACGACAGGGAGGTACCAGAACTCTGCACAGTAACTCTTTATCTCCTGAAAGCACACTGACTACACGTGATGCTATTCAATTTTTTATCAAGATCTTGATAAGGTGCAGTACAGTACTTGTGTACGCTGCACAGGAATTTCACTTGCACAATTCACAGACCTAAGCACTAAGGAGCAGCCGGAAAATCAGCTAATTTTAGGTGGTGCAGATTTTTCAGACAATGCCAGCTTAAACTGTTCTGTTTCACGTAAAACACACATGCTTGTAAGACTAAAGAAAAGCTGACGAGGACTAATACTGTAAACCGTGACGTGAGCTTGACAACTATCCGTCAGACCTAAAACTGAGACTAAAATGAATTTCTACTTGAGATTCGTGGCATAACTTAGCATTTAAGAGAGATACCAGGAGACTGCAGAAACCTTCCATCTCCAAATATATGTATCACAAGAACGTCTATAAAAAAACAGGAAAAGGATGATGCTGCTAGTGCTAATAAGAGGCATGCAAATTAATTTAAACCATTGTGTATGTTTGCAATGACTTCAACCATTGTGTATGTTTGCAATGACTTCAAACATTTCTGAAACTCAAGTAGAGTACATTAATAAACAGTGGAAAATACAAATGGGAGGCGATTATTCTTTGAGGGCATAGGTAACCCAATAACAGATAAGCCAGCAGGGAGTGTGGACTGTACACCCACAGCAGCTGTAACAGTAGTGTGTTACAAGGTCTATGCTTAGGCATGCATGGCATTCCTCAGGTATATTACAAGCACTGATTGCCTGGGATTCAGTCCCAGTGTTTGACTGCCTGTCCAAGGTACACCAGCTGATCACAAGCACAGCAACAAAGACACGCAACGGAATGCAACAGATTGGATTAGGCCTTGGTGGAAATCCATCTTGCAGCGCATCACTGTGGTGGATCCAGCTTCTTTAATACCTACACTCTGCACACAGCAGTGCATCACTGTGGTGGATCCAGCTTCTTTAATACCTACACTCTGCACACAGCAGCACATCACTGTGGTGGAGCCAGCTTCTTTAATACCTACACTCTGCACACAGCAGCGCATCACTGTGGTGGAGCCAGCTTCTTTAATACCTACACTCTGCACACAGCAGCGCATCACTGTGGTGGAGCCAGCTTCTTTAATACCTACACTCTGCACACAGCAGCGCATCACTGTTGTGGAGCCAGCTTCTTTAATACCTACACTCTGCACACAGCAGCGCATCACTGTGGTGGAGCCAGCTTCTTTAATACTACACTCTGCACACAGCAGCGCATCACTGTGGTGGATCCAGCTTCTTTAATACCTACACTCTGCACACAGCAGCGCATCACTGTGGTGGATCCAGCTTCTTTAATACCTACACTCTGCACACAGCAGCGCATCACTGTGGTGGATCCAGCTTCTTTAATACCTACACTCTGCACACAGCAGTGCATCACTGTGGTGGATCCAGCTTCTTTAATACCTACACTCTGCACACAGCAGCGCATCACTGTGGTGGAGCCAGCTTCTTTAATACCTACACTCTGCACACAGCAGCGCATCACTGTGGTGGAGCCAGCTTCTTTAATACCTACACTCTGCACACAGCAGCGCATCACTGTTGTGGAGCCAGCTTCTTTAATACTACACTCTGCACACAGCAGCGCATCACTGTGGTGGATCCAGCTTCTTTAATACCTACACTCTGCACACAGCAGCGCATCACTGTGGTGGAGCCAGCTTCTTTAATACCTACACTCTGCACACAGCAGCGCATCACTGTGGTGGAGCCAGCTTCTTTAATACCTACACTCTGCACACAGCAGCGCATCACTGTGGTGGAGCCAGCTTCTTTAATACCTACACTCTGCACACAGCAGCGCATCACTGTGGTGGAGCCAGCTTCTTTAATACCTACACTCTGCACACAGCAGCATCACTGTGGTGGAGCCAGCTTCTTTAATACCTACACTCTGCACACAGCAGCGCATCACTGTGGTGGAGCCAGCTTCTTTAATACCTACACTCTGCACACAGCAGCGCATCACTGTGGTGGAGCCAGCTTCTTTAATACCTACACTCTGCACACAGCAGCGCATCACTGTGGTGGAGCCAGCTTCTTTAATACCTACACTCTGCACACAGCAGCGCATCACTGTGGTGGAGCCAGCTTCTTTAATACCTACACTCTGCACACAGCAGCGCATCACTGTGGTGGAGCCAGCTTCTTTAATACCTACACTCTGCACACAGCAGCGCATCACTGTGGTGGAGCCAGCTTCTTTAATACCTACACTCTGCACACAGCAGCGCATCACTGTGGTGGAGCCAGCTTCTTTAATACCTACACTCTGCACACAGCAGCGCATCACTGTGGTGGATCCAGCTTCTTTAATACCTACACTCTGCACACAGCAGCGCATCACTGTTGTGGAGCCAGCTTCTTTAATACCTACACTCTGCACACAGCAGCGCATCACTGTGGTGGATCCAGCTTCTTTAATACCTACACTCTGCACACAGCAGCGCATCACTGTGGTGGATCCAGCTTCTTTAATACCTACACTCTGCACACAGCAGCGCATCACTGTTGTGGAGCCAGCTTCTTTAATACCTACACTCTGCACACAGCAGCTGGGTCATTGACTTCATTTAGACGTCACAATCCACTGCCGATCCACCCCTCTCCCCCAGCTGTAAGCCAGCGAGTGAGTCAGAATTACTGGTATTGAGGCTTCAATCTAAAGCCTACTGATTTATCATCCTCTATCAGTCAAGCTGGCTTGCTCAAATTCACAGAATTATTGCAACTACAAAGAATTGAACTTAAATTATATCAACTCAATAAAAATGAATTTATATACCACACCATGACTTCTACTTTCCATTGCACTCCAATGATAAGAAAGAACACATTCCTTTAGCAAGGTCACAGACTCTGTAGTTAAAAGCGATTGCACATTCTCCTTCTACTCTTAAACTGCATGCATGTATACAGAGCCTGTCCACACTTGCCTGGAGACTGGGCAAGCCTGTCCATGCAGCCCCATGTGCATCACCACAATGGCAAGCCCATTACTGCATTGTGTTAACTGTATCAAGAAAACTTTACTACCCTTGTTTAAACCAAAGAGGTTGAGAAATGTACTCCGTCCTTGCATGGTGTGCTGTTCACCAGATTTAGTGCAGAAACTGCAGTAAAAAGAGATCAATATATTCTATGAGCATGTATAATAATATGTAGAGCTGACCCTGTGGTTCTTGTATTTCGATTGACTCCTATCCTAGTGAGGTTCAGAGATGAGGCATTTCTATTGTACAGCCTACAGTATATAAAAACGAAAACCAACCCTTTATTGGCAGAATTGCAGTGTCATTTCAAATGTTTTTTTTTTTTGTTTTTTTTTAACACGGCTGTAATTGTTGAATAGTCTTTGTTACAGATGAGCTGATTGCAAATAGGAAGCTGTGAGGAGGCGTGAATAAAGTGTTGCTGTTATGGTGCTTCCTCTGTGGTGTGGTGCAGCGCAGAGGTACGCACATCACTCTGACCCACACTTACAGTACCTGGCTTCTCAAGACGTATTTTAAATATTTAAACACTGTCCTCTTCTGCGTACAGTATACAGTGAAGTCTGATATTATATTCAACGTCCATAGATAGACTGGTAAACTGTATTTTTTTCATAAAACCAAACTTTGTGTTTGAAAACAAACAGTGGAGGTACTTATAGGCTTCTGATCGATACCTTCAAATAACTTACAAGACAGGGCTTTGTGAACACGTTCCAGTACAGCAAAACTCACCAACTACTGTGTTCCATCTGTGCAGTACGCGCAAGACAACTATTCAATTTGCAGTGAAAGCGATTTCATTACAGGATGCACGTGGCATGTACAGTATACACACGGAGGAGCAAAGAGAACGTTATTTCCAGTTGTGGGTCAAACCCAAAATCACAAATAGTATTCAAAATATTAAAAAAAGACCCAACGAAATCACCTGCACAGACTGCTGGAGCTGTGCTTTCACAGAAAGAAGTTCAGCACTCGAGTCGGACGTGCAGCGGTGCAACACTAGACAATGTGCTCACAGCCGTTATGTTTTGACACAAACTTCCACGGAAACATAATGACAACATAATTACACACAGCACGTTTACATTTTCGACAGGTAACGGCAGTATTTTAAAAACACACGTTTCATTTTTGTTTTTTACTCACCTGTTTCCATTGACACTCGTTCTCCAAGCAACAACCAGGGATAAATTTATTTATATATATATATATATATATATATATATATATATATATATATATATATATATATACTTTAAAAAAAAAATCCGTTCCGCTGTTTCCCTAGTTATACTAGTCTGCTTATTCCTTTCGTAATCTGGAAATTGCCGGACTATTCAGAGCACTGACGATATTAATATACTCAGACGCTGAACTTGAACTAAATGCAATGAAATCAGAAACTGCACAAACGTGTCTAGATTGACATGTCAGTGCGCGGCGCGTCTTAACTCAAAAGACAGTTCTTTATATAACTGTCCGGTCCAATGCAGGTTTCACTAAAAGTTTCTTTCCTCCCTTTTTCGCTGCCCTCTCTCTCTCTCGCTCTCTCTCTCTTGTTCGCTCGATCCGGCAGTCAAAGATGTGTGATGTCACCAGTCGTACGTGTGCTCCAGGAAACGTTGTACAGAGCTAGCTCATTGTGGTAGTTGGACGACTGCCCCCTGCTGGAATTAGATCACTTTGCAATAAGTCATTCAGGTGCGCTCAGAACGTGCTGCAAATGGTCTGGAAGAAAACAGAAGCAGCCGACTCCTGTGTAACTCAACGGGGGACAAACAAGCCGTGTTTACCACCAGCTCACAGTATTTACATCCACAAATGCTGTTTCATCTGCAAGTAATAAGTCAAAAATAGTGTGGGTTTATTTGAGGTAAAACCCTTCCTATACTATAGGCACGTTGAAATAATGTATAGTGAATTGACTCAATGATAACTTCAGAGCCGTGCTCAGGAGGTGCTTGCTTTAGTTCTTGCCCTCAACCCTGACCTCAGCACCCCCTCCCGGTCTTTCTCTATATTAAACGGGTGCATTTATTAGCACTAGAAAGTCTACACCCCCTTTCAAAATTTTCACCTTTTCTTGCCTTATAGCCTGGAATTAAAATGCACTAAAATTGTTATTTTTTATTTATTTACACATGCTACCCCACAACTTCCAAGTGAAAAAAATATTCTTGTAATAGCAATCCTAAATTAGCTCAGGTGTAACCAATTGCCTTCAGAATCACACACCAAGTTAAGTGGCCTCCATCTGTGTTAAATTATAGTGATTCATATGATTTCAGGATAAATTCAGCAGTTCCTGTAGGTTCCCTCTGCTGGATAGTGCATTTCAAAGCAAAGACTCAACCATGAGCAACAAGGCGCTTTCAAAAGAACTCTGGGACAAAGTTGTTGAAAGGCACAGATCAGGGGATGGGTATAAAAAATATCAAAGGCCTTGAATATCCCTTGGAGCACGGTCAAGACGATTATTAAGAAGTGGAAGGTGTATGGCACCACCAAGACCCTGCCTAGATCAGGCCGTCCCTCCAAACTGGATGACCGAGCAAGAAGGAGACTGATCAGAGAGGCTACCAAGAGGCCAATGGCAACTTTGCAAGAGCTACAGGCTTTTATGGCCAAGACTGGTCAAAGTGTGCATGTGACAACAATATCCCAAGCACTCCAAAAATCTGGCCTGTATGGTAGTGTGGCAAAAAGGAAGCCATTACTCATGAAAGCCCACCTTGAATCACGTTTGAAGTCTGCAAAAAAACACTTAGGACATTCTGTAGCCATGTGGCAAAACATTTTGTGGTCTGACAAAGCAAAAATGGAACTTTTTGGCCTAAATGCAAAGCGTTATGTTTGGCACAAACCCAACACAGCGCCTCACCCAAAGAACACCATCCCTACTGTGAAGCATGGTGGTGGCAGCATCATGTTATGGGGATGTTTCTCATCGGCAGAGACTGGGGCACTTGTCAGGATAGAAGGGAAAATGAATGGAGCAAAGTACAGAGAAGTCCTTGAGGAAAACCTGCTGCCCTCTGCAAGAAAGCTGAAACTGGGGCAGAAGTTCACCTTTCAGCATGACAACGACCCAAAGCACACAGCCAAAGCTACACTGGAGTGGCCCAGTCAGAGCCCCGACCTAAATCCAATCGAAAATTTGTGGCATGACTTGAAGATTGCTGTCCATCAACACTCCCCAAAGAACTTGACAGAGCTTGAACAGTTTTGTAAAGAAGAATGATCAAATATTGACAAATCTTGGTGTGCAAAGTTGGTAGAGACCTATCCTCACAGCTGTAATTGCTGCCAAAGGTGCTTCCACCAAGTATTAACTCAGGGGGGTGGGACTTATCCAATTATGATCTTTCAGTTTTGTATTTTTAATATATAATTTTTTTCTCAATAAAACTTTTTTCGACTTAACAGTGTGGAGTATGGTGTGTAGATAAGTGGAAAAAATCCTCATTTAAATGCATGGAACTCTGAGCCACTGACACAACAAAATGTGAAAAAAAGTTCAAGGGGGTGTAGACTTTCTATAGGCGCTGTAAGTACAGAACTATGATTCCGAGTGCAGCTCTGCAAAGCATGCTGTTATCTGACTGCTATTAGGGAAATAATGTTTTATTGGCTGAGAAAGTGTCAAATAAACTGCCCTCCCCTGAGGGGGTGCAGGTAACAGTTGTCTGGTCAAGACATTGCTGACACACAGAGATAAGCCAGCAATTAGCTTTGCATGCAAAGGTATTGTATAAAGAGAAGCCATTTGAGAAGCACCAAGATCCTCACGACACCAGCGCCATGCCCGCTGCCTTCTGCCACAAACTGGTAACTAATTGTTGCTTAATTTCTGTTAATAACCTGTGACCTCGTTGTTGTGTATAATGGTCATGATTAAGCTGTAAAAGTGAGATTTGTGATTATTAGAATTAATAAAGGAAACTTGTTAATATCTGCTTAAATCATTGTGCGTGCTCCTTCACATACATAGACAAATAATGTAGTTTGCTTACAGCATGATATATGTTGATACCACTGCAGGTGCTCCTTAAAATCATATCTATTGCATATGTAGTGGATTTGTTATCCGCTATCCAAAGAGACTCAGGATTCAGGTTGACTATCAGCTCTAGGTATTTTAATCAATGTACTGTATACAGAGGAAGAATCTAGAAAAGACTGTTAACAGTAGATATTTATACAGGATTTTTACAAGCTTGAAGATAGGGTGTGTCTGGTGCATTTTACAGCTGTGCTACCAGAAAGTTCAGTAGAATAATGAGATAAGGGTAGAGCCCAAGATAAGATTAAAACAGCCATTGTTATCAGAGGTGATGGCATAAGGGTGGGTGTAATGTTATTCAGAAGCTTGAGGGTTAACTGTTACCCTTAGCTGATGTAATCACTGTCTGTTATAGACTGAAAGGCATTCGTATTCAGTTAAATATATATATCATCAGAATTCAATAATTTTTCTCTTCAGATATATATATACGAAGATTGGACAATTATCTATTGAGAGATGCCAAGGTATTGAGTAAGCATCTTAAAATCATATATATATATATATATATATATATATATATATATATATATATATATATATATATATATATATATATATATATATATACGAAGAGTGGACGTTTATCCATTGGGAGATGGCAAGGTATTGAGTAAGCATCTTAAAATCATATCTATTGCATATATACAGTATATATATATATATGAAGAGTGGACGATTATCCATTGAGAGATACCAAGGTATTGAGTAAGTGTTAAGTGACTGGTCTGAGTGGGGAGCACATGATGATGTTTTCAAATCCATTTCCCAGCTTTAGTTCCATTTGCTTTTCACTGCTTGCCTGATTGTCGTAATGCTGCAGCTTTGTTGTTGATGTCTTTAATGAGGTGAAGTAACCAAACTGTCCATTGTTCTCTCAACAGGACTTCAAGGAAAGTCTTTTCCCTGGAAGAAAGACCACACACTGTTTGATGCTTGGAAAGGTAAGCCTGCAGGAGTTATGTATGGTACTGTTTGTACAGTGTGTAAATGGTATGAGTCTGTTTCAATGCTGTGCATGGTACTGACACCTGGAATGTGTTACTCACTGCAGGGATTATGTATGGTACTGTTTGTACACTGTGTTCAGGCACTGACTTGCATTCCCATTCTCTTCTGGAGTCCCATTAGTGGGTGCTAACATGCGGGAGCTGGCTCTCACAAGCTTCATGTCTAACTGAGGGCGTCAGAATGTCACCAGCTTCCTTACCAAGTACCTCGGGCTGGACTGGAGGATGGGGGCCGCGTGGTTTGAGGACTTGCTGGTGAGTTTGTGTAAAAACATTGGCTTTGGGGGCGAGTAGTTACTTTAAGTACTATGAATTTATCATGCTTTGCACTGGCTATCCAGGGCTAGGTTTACCATTGCCATGCTTTATCACAGCACTATATTTTGTTAGTTTTCTACCCTTTACAGTATGTACTCCCCCCTTATTGGTTCCATATTGGTTTGCTGGACAGGGAAAGGCCCATACCAGTTACAGAGGGGCTTGTGTTTGGAGAATTCTCTGTTACTGCTTAGAATTTTATTTACCAAGCATACTAACTGACTTCTAATAGCTGCCACAGCCAAAGTGGAAGCAGAAAATGATAGTTTCAAACCCCTGGACTTTTCTAAAATCACCTCAATTCAGCTCTGAACAAGCAGCCCACGTGGTTCAAAACTTCTACTCCAGGACCAGGATTGGACACCCCTGATTTAACACATTGCACCATGTCAGCACTGTTTGATAGAGGTGTAGCGGGCAGTGCTGTGTCATACACTGTCATTGTGGATTCTGTTTGATAGAGGTGTAACAGGCAGTGCTGTGTGATACACTGTCATTGTGGATTCTGTTTGATAGAGGTGTAGTGGGCAGTGCTGTGTGATACACTGTCATTGTGGATTCTGTTTGATAGAGGTGTAGTGGGCAGTGCTGTGTGATACACTGTCATTGTGGATTCTGTCCAGTCCCCTGTAATGCAATGTTAAACTAATTTCCTAAAGATTATACTGTCTGTGTTTTCAGTTAAGGGACTAACACATGCTTAAAGGAGAGTTTTTCATTGTAAAACAGTTTGGGGAATGTCATCTTTCAATGCAATATATAGAGGGCTGTATCTCTGGAATAAACCCCTACCTTGTTACATTGCTAACACACTAGTACTGTGTGTGGGATTTATATTCAGTGTAAAATGTTAGTAACAGATAATGAATACCTCATAATGAGAAACACTTTACATTTAACTTCCAAAATCAACCCATGCAATGTTATTATTATTATTATTATTATTATTATTATTATTATTATTATTATTATTATTATTATTATTATTATTATTGTTATTATTATTATTATTATTATTATTATTATTATTATTATTATTGGTCATTCAATCGAGATGCTTTCTGTATTTTAAATCATATGAACTGTGAATGAATATGTGAGTTGAATGCTCATTGTAGACAGATGCGTGGTTTCCAAGCTTAAAAACAGCAGGTCTCAGGGCAGGATTTTGGTATCATGGGCCCCTGGACAAGGAACCAGAAGAGCCTCTCCCCCACCCCTCGGACTGACACCAGATTTAAATAACCACTCCATTGTTTTAACGTGAATACCAAACGTGCAATACATTCACGAAACAATTAGCTACAAAGACCTGGCATTACACAGCGCCATCTAGTGACTTCAACACACAACTTTTATTAACTGGATTAATATGGAAAGAACATTTAAAAGACAATGTTAGGAATATTAAAATGTTAGTAAGTGCTCAATACCACACTCTATCTTAAAACTAAACAGCATCTTACTTAAATGTTCCTAATCATCTCTGTTCTAAGTAAACCTTACATCGCAGCGTAATTAAATCAGAGTTACCTTAAATTAATCTTCTCGATTTCATTTGTGCAAAGTCTCTAATAATGTCAGTAAAATCCCGTTTTCTGAGTATATCACATTCCGTGGACATGATGGCAAGGCTGTTTAGGCGATCCTGGTTCATTGTGGCTCTCAGTTCATTCTTAATGAGTCCCATGCGCGAGAATGATCGTTCTCCAGAACAGTTAGTGCACATTAAGGATAGGTAAATGCGCAGAGCAGGGGTGACATTCGGAAACGTGGAAATCACTTGAGAATTCAGGATAAATTGAAGGTGGTCACACGCTGTTCTCTTGTCCTTGCCAGAAACAAATTTAGTAAACGAGCATTTCTGATGGGAAATATTCGTCCAGATCTGAAGGATAAAAAAAGGCCAACAAGATGCTCATATATATTGTGAGAAGTGTTGAATTTAAATTAAGGGAAGTAATGTTAAAACTTTACAATGCATTAGTAAGACCTCACCTAGAATATTGTGTTCAGTTCTGGTCACCTCGTTACAAAAAGGATATTGCTGCTCTAGAAAGAGTGCAAAGAAGAGCAACCAGAATTATCCTGGGTTTAAAAGGCATGTCGTATGCAGACAGGCTAAAAGAATTGAATCTATTCAGTCTTGAACAAAGAAGACTACGCGGCGATCTGATTCAAACATTCAAAATCCTAAAAGGTATAGACAATGTCGACCCAGGGGACTTTTTTGCCTTGAAAAAAGAAACAAGGACCAGGGGTCACAAATGGAGATTAGATAAAGGGGCATTCAGAACAGAAGATAGGAGGCACTTTTTTACGCAGAGAATTGTGAGGGTCTGGAACCAACTCCCCAATAATGTTGTTGAAGCTGACACCCTGGGATCCTTCAAGAAGCTGCTTGATGAGATTCTGGGATCAATAAGCTACTAACAACCAAACGAGCAAGATGGGCTGAATGGCCTCCTCTCATTTGTAAACTTTCTTATGTTCTTATGTTCTTATGATAGGTTTGCATGAGCGTAGCAGCTTGTTTTTGAAGTCATATTCTGACATGTTCTGAAAGTCGGTAAGGAAGCCAAACAAGTTATGCACAGTAACATAGGCTTGTAATCGGTGCAAGCAATCTGAAAGAGTATCCAGAGTCTTTAGGATAATATGGACAGGAAATTGCCCTGTAGTAAAACTTTAGTTACACTGGGGCAATCGGGATCTTGCAGAGCACTGAGTGGTCGACTGCTGTCGCTCTTCGTCTCGATATTTCTTCATCACTGCAGTTTCCATTGCATGGTTTTCAAAATCATCAAAATGATCACGAATCTCATCCAGAAATGTTTTCAGAGATTCAAGTAATTCAGCTACCACTGACAGTTCGATGGTGTGTGCTTGAATGGATTTACTAGTTTTGTCGAATCTCTACAAACTGTTATTCCACAAGTCTATGGGTTAAAGCGAAAGGCAGATTGAAGTTACCCTGATCGTTAATTGGCGATGTGGGCACATTGGGTCCGACTCCTTGTTTTGCTTTCTAATTCTTGAGGCCAGTTATTTGGAACAGTAGCGCCGCCAAAACTCTCGTTGACCAGTTCAGGTTCATTTGTTGTTGTCGTTACTTCATTTATAGGATTTAAAACCGAAATGTGATAGTCTCGGAATGTTTTCCAGCAGGCACTTTTCACTAGCTTGCTTTTCCTTTTGTTTTTTTCGTTTCGCTGCACTGTTAAGTTTTTCCATTGTTTCTGTGTTATTCTCTCTTTCTCGCTCTATCTCTCACTCTCTCCGTCCTCCAGCGTGCGCGTGACCAGTACTAGATGCAAGTGTTTAGCTAGCGCGATCACGGGGCATGTGGATTGGATTTTAAACTGTAAAATAGCAATTTGTCCCGGTCCCCCCGCCTTAAATCTGGCCCTGACGGGTGTGTTTATTTTCAGATCATAACAACGCATTGCTTTGTTTCTATTGTCGTCTAATCAAAACGTGTTAAATGTACAAAAAGCCATTCGAAAAAATACCTCTCTATTACCACATGATATACTGTACATGTAGAACCCCTTTCTATGTAACCGGCTTCTGTTTAATTGCATTGAGACGTTTTCTCTGCTTGTGCCGTTTGCGCTATTTTGTAACCTCGGAGATCCACAGCTGAAGTATTCTGTATAGATAAGTACTAAATTCAAATTATTACTGAACAGCCTTAGCCTCCACGCTCCGTGTTAGGGCACTGTGTATCGTGTATGTATTTTTGCTTATGGTGTGTAACTATTTTAAGGTTTTTGCAACACCAAGGAATTGCGTATTTTAAACGTGTGTTTTACCGCGATTGTATCACTGCTGTGCATTGGTTGGTTGCACCATGATGATGTTTTGCTGTGAGATCAGGTTATTGATCCTGATACAGACAGTTTGTTAATGTGAGAGCCTGACCAGTCGAAAGTACCAGTTGCTTGGTGGTAGTTAATGAATTATTTTTGGTATTAGTGCACTTTATAATTTTGGATTGTGAGATTTATTTATTTGTGTGTGTGTGAATACATAGTTGAGATGTGGTTGCTGTTTTATTTGTGTGTTTTTCTTTATTTTCACTGATAATATTTGATTTGTGTTTGTTTCACATTTGATATTCATTTTGATTTGATTGTGTTTTGTAATACGCACTGCTGCTAAGGGCTGAGCCTTTCACTTGTCACCTGATTGCTGCTACATTGAGATCATTGCTGCTTCATTGAAATCATTGTACTGTGATTCTTGAAATGTATTTTTGTTTACGACTGTAAGTCACCCTGGATAAGGGCGTCTGATAAGAAATAAATAAATTATTATTATTATTTATTTATTAGCAGACGCCCTTATCCAGGGCGATTTACAGTCGTAAACAAAAATACATTTCAAGAATCACAGTACAAGTAATAATACAATTAAGAGCAAAATAAAAATACAATGACTTTGGTTCTAGCAAGTACAAGTATATGACAAAATACGATTCAATAACGGAGCAGATAACAGTGTCAGTGATAGTTACATCAGGATATAATTACATACAAAATACTACAGATTAAATAACACTTGTGACAGATTACAGTACTCTAAAGTACAGGATTATAGGCAGTAAAATAGGGGGCAGATAAGAGCAAGTAAAGCGCATTTAAGGAAGAGTGATAAAGTGTCCAGATGGAAAAGAGGAGTTCTACAGGTGCTTTCTGAAGAGGTGAGTCTTGAGGAGGCGCCGGAATGTGGTCAGGGACTGGGCAGTCCTGACATCTGTAGGAAGTTCATTCCACCACTGCGGGGCGAGGGTGGAGAAGGAGCGGGCTCTGGAGGCAGGGGAGCGTAGAGAAGGTAGAGCCAGTCTTCTAGTGCAGGCGGAGCGGAGAGGTCGAGTGGGGGTGTAGGGAGAGATGAGGGTCTGGAGGTAGCTGGGTGCAGTCTGGTCAAGGCATCTGTAGGCTAGTACAAGAGTCTTGAACTGGATGCGAGCGGTGATCGGGAGCCAGTGGAGTGAGCGGAGTAGTGGAGTTGCGTGGGTGAAGCGAGGCAGAGAGAACACCAGGCGAGCAGCGGAGTTCTGGATGAGCTGGAGCGGATGGGTGACGCAGGGAGGCCAGCCAGGAGGGAGTTGCAGTAGTCTAGGCGGGAGAGTAGAAATAATAATAATAATAATCATAATCATAATCATCATCATTTGCTGCTACATTGTAGTCATTGCTGTTAAATGGAATAGCTGCCCTTTGTGCTAATACCCTTTGTAAGCTTTTGATTGGTCTCTTGGTCATGTGATTAGGTGTGGCGCTGGTAATGTTAGAAGTCCTTGCGCAATAAAAAAGAACCTTTTAATGAGGATTTTCCTCTTCGCACTATTACACAAGAACATAAGAAAGTTTACAAACGAGAGGAGGCCATTCAGCCCATCTTGCTCGTTTGGTTTTTAGTAGCTTATTGATTCCAGAATCTCATCAAGCAGCTTCTTGAAGGATCCCAGGGTGTCAGCTTCAACAACATTACTGGGGAGTTGGTTCCAGACCCTCACAATTCTCTTGTGTAAAAAAAAAAGTGCCTCCTATTTTCTGTTCTGAATGCCCCTTTATCTAATCTCCATTTGTGACCCCTGGTCCTTGTTTCTTTTTTCAGGTCAAAAAAGTCCCCTGGGTCGACATTGTCTATACCTTTTTATAGATCTTGGGAGTGGCGTAGCGGATACAAAGAAGTAATTAATAGGTGTTAAAACCTGTTACATACACAACCAGAATTATTAAACAAATAATCCATATAACTGATTATGTATTCTGAGTGGCGCAAACACTGCCTAATACTCTGCTGTTAACTTGCTGGGCACACCGATACAGTTCTGTACTTAAAAAAAAAAAAAAATACTGTTTCCGATCGGGACCAAAAAAATAAGGCTAAACGAAAGTGAAAACTGGGATGCCTGGTGACACTAACACGTTTGTACAAACGGCACATCTCTCCGACAAGCCCGTTTCTACAGTGGCCAGCAAGGCATCACATCTGACAACACTAGAGACAGGACATTGTGCTTGTTTTGCTGCTTGCCAGGTTAGCCTGACAACACGCTGGCCGAGTCTGTGACGTCGCTTCCTTACCTAGTTCCTCATTCTTTGGTTGTGGGGGAGCAGTTTCCAGTAAATGAGATTGGTGAGCGTCATACGAGGAAATAATACCGCCTCGGGTTGTTTTTACTGTTTTTTATTTTATATAGTGTTCAGTTCGTGACCGCCATCATCTGGGCTTTTTTTTTTCTTCCTAAAAGTCATTTTTCACTTCATAAGAACTTGTTTTTTTGCGGACCTTAGCAAACCACAATAGCGGGATCAATTTATGCGCAGGAAACGCGTAAGATAAAGGAAGAATGAAAATAAGGGGAAACTGAAATGCAGACAATACTGAGGTCTGATGCACACGCGTAACCTTTAATACGTGTTGTTATCGTGATCGTCGGGGAAAAAGTGTGTGGACAACGAAGTTTCGGGATCACGTGTAGTACGACGTTTTGCATGTTCTTTTTTTACGGTTTGATCTAATAGACGTGGTTTTGTTACACACAATGGCTGTGTCGCGTTGCAGCTCAGCCGTCGACTTCGACAGCATTCCTTTGACAGCGCTGAATGGCACTGTTAGAAAGAAGCTCGCGCTTTATTTAAACCCGAAGCAGGTGTCTGCAGCGGACTGGACTGCCCTGGCAGAGGCAATGGGATTCGAATACCTGGAAATCAAAAACTACGAACAGTACCAGAATCCCACAAAAATGATACTGGAGAACTGGGAACGAACGAGCACCAAGGCCACCGTGGGGAAGTTGCTGGAAATGCTCACAGCAGTGGAACGAGTCGATGTTATCTCTGACCTGCAGGGGCCGATTGGTAAGTACTTTTCAATCCTTTCACTAAAATACACCTCTGAACTATATATGAATCCTATATAAACAATGATAATATTACTACTATAGAAATGACAACCGATTAATATTGTGCATCTATTGCAGTAATATTGTATCCTGATTTATATAACTTGTGCTCAGTGTATGGTTATGGCGTTTAGTATCCCGGGAAGTCATTGAATTCCGGGACGCTCCTGGGAAAACAGGGACTGGTGGCAACCATACTCTCAACAAAGTATTCCTCAGTTTCCTTGCATCTGGTCCAGGGATGGCAGTAAGACTCCTATTGCATAATACTGCCATGAAGAGGAGGGTGTCGTCACTTACTGATAGAAACTGCCACCAGCCCTGCAGCCAGTCCTGGCTTTCAGAACTCCCCTTCAGGTGTTTTTATTGAAATGAGCCGATGCCAGGAGGTTGCACAGTCAGACCCTTGCTAAGTGTGCTCTCAATGAACTGATCACACTGGAATAAGTCTGGCCTGTGTCTGCAGCTTGACTGTTAGGAGCTGTTCATTCAGCTAGGAGGGAATTGACAATATGTTTAACGGGTATATGCTCAAACTCCTGGCTACTGATCATTTCAATAATATGCTGGGTGCAGCAGGGCTACTGTGAGGGTCTAACCTACACAAACAAACACGTAAGATTTACAAATCTCTTTTTGGGATATAATCGAATCTTCCAAAAGCAGTGTGGCATTTTTGAGTGCTGGTTTTTGAATGGTGATGTTGCTGGTGGTTTTCGAATGGTGATGTTGCTGTTACTTTTCATGGTTATTTTGCAGTGTGAATGTTGAAACCGGCCTCTCCGTGTAGTCTTCAGTTGTTTCAGATCCTCCACAGGAAGCTGGTGTGCGGTCCTTCTGTGACAGTGGGGCTGTTTTGCAGAAGCTCATGGGAAAGAACACTTGAAGTAGCGGTTTGTAGTGCCGGTCAGCCTGGGTTTGATTGCAGCATCCAGCACACTCGGGGCAGTTACAATTACAGCAGCACTGTGTGCTGACATTACAACTCCTATTACAATGTGTTTGTTCAATTACAATTACAGAAGCATTGTGTACTGAAATTGCAGCTCCAGTTACAATGCTATTGTTCAATTCTAATGATGCTACAGTATTTGCAGTTATAATTACAATCACACTAAAAAGTAGCTCCACTCATTAACATGTTTATTCTACCAAGCAGTAATCACAGGTACAAATACACAAACATACTACAGTATAGAACGTTTCTCAAACAAAGGAGGTCACTAAAAGGATTTAAATAGAACAATGTTCTCTCAGTGTAAATCACAGTGAACTAGAGTTGCTAGTGACTATAAAGGCTTCCAAGCAGTTATCGTGAAATTTAAGCGCATTGGTTATTCAAGATGAAACGTTATCATCACAACTGTGCTAATTGTGTCCTCTACATCCTTGTCAAATTTTGTCCGTTTTGGTGCAGCCGATAAGAAGTTATAGGCAGTTTTATAGCCAGTTGCGTATGTTGATGATGTCATGCATCACATTTGACCTTCAGGAGAGGTCAGAGGTCACGGGCGATGACATTTTTTCATAGAGCACATATGACTTCCTATACGTGTTCCATTATAACTATGACCCTATTGGCATTCTGTAAGGAGTTAAAATTTCAACGTAAATTCCAATATGGCTGCCACGCAGTGTGAGCAATCTGTTTCAATCTTCAGCAGTTATTACTTTCCAGTGGTCTGTGCAATTGTGTTGACATTGAAGAGCATAAGTGCAATGCTGTTCTTGTTATGGGTTGCAAAAGTTTTTTTACAATTATCAATATGGCCGCCAAACCATGTGACCAAAATGTGTCATTTTCATATCACCAGTACTTCACGTGAGTCTCCATGGCCATATAAAGTTTCATGACTGTAGTGTATTGCACCTTGGATTTATGCATGAATGTATGAAAATAGAGCCGTCGTGAAACGGTTATTTGCGTGCCCAGGCCATGTTTTCTAACGAAAAAGCGTGGATTTTACAAACGGTAGAAAGGACCTGGTCATGAACATGCGTGCCAATTTAGGTGTCGATTGACGTTGCGGTTTAAGAGAAGAAGATTGTTGAATATTTGGCGCCAATCCAGCGTAGCGGGCAAAGTAATTGTTCAATCAACCTCGACCTCGATTGAACATATGTTTTTTATAGGCCATTGCTGCCATTGTCATAGTTCCACCTTAAGTTGTTTTTAATGGCAAGAGTTTTGAAAAATTCCCAAAATTTCCACGAGATCCAAGATGGCGGTCGAACCGTGTGACTTTTTCATTTGGGACACCAGTTTGGTTGTCCAGCCATAGGCATCTACTTACGTATGCGTTTTCATAACTCTGCGATGTTGTTTGGGAAGAAAAATAATAATTATTATTATTATTATTATTATTATTATTATTATTATTATTATTATTATTATAATAATAATAAACACAGCAATAACAATAGGCTTCCCAGCCTTTGGCTTGGAAGCCTAATGATTAAGCTTGGAAAGGTGCGCAATTGAACTGTAACTGATCAATTATATGGCAATTACAAATACAATTACACAGCTGTGCCATGCTTCAATTACAAATGCAATTACACAGCTGTGCCATGCTTCAATTACAAATACAATTACACAGCTGTGCCTTGCTTCAATTACAAATACAATTACACAGCTGTGCCATGCTTCAATTACAAATACAATTACACAGCTGTGCCATGCTTCAATTACAAATACAATTACACAGGTGTGCCGTGCTTGAATTACACAGGTGTGCCATGCTTCAATTACACAGGTGTGCCATGCTTCAATTACACAGCTGTGCCATGCTTCAGTTACAATACAATTACACAGGTGTGCCATGCTTCAATTACACAGCTGTGCCATGCTTCAATTACACAGCTGTGCCATGCTTCAATTACAAATACAATTACACAGGTGTGCCATGCTTCAATTACAAATACAATTACACAGGTGTGCCATGCTTCAATTACACAGGTGTGCCATGCTTCAATTACAAATACAATTACACAGGTGTGCCATGCTTCAATTACACAGGTGTGCCATGCTTCAACTACAATTTGAATTGCAATTAATTAGGAGTTCCACACTGCCATTGTAATTGATCCCCGGTCTGGCGTCCAGTAGGGGTTGCTGTAATGTGGTCAGGTGAACTGCCCTGAACGCACATGGTGTACCTCACTCCCTGTGAGCTCCGAGTCAAGATCAGCAGCAATAACTCACCCTGCGCTCCACACAGCTGTGCTTTACTGGGTGAGCCTCTGGGACTGAACAATACGTTTAACAGAAGGAAAAACAATACAGTACTGTAGGAGCAGTGTCTGCAGTGAAATGCGTGTGGATATACTGTAGGAGCAGTGTCTGCAGTGAAATGTGTGTGGATATACTGTAGGAGCAGTGTCTGCAGTGAAATGAGTGTGGATATACTGTAGGAGCAGTGTCTGCAGTGAAATGAGTGTGGATATACTGTAGGAGCAGTGTCTGCAGTGAAATGTGTGTGGATATACTGTAGGAGCAGTGTCTGCAGTGAAATGTGTGTGGCTATACTGTAGGAGCAGTGTCTGCAGTGAAATGCTCTCCTCTTTGCAGAGGAAGACTGCAAGAAGTATCTCAAGAAGAAGCAGCTTCAAGAACAGCCTGTGCAGGTCCCTGAGGTGGACAGCTGTGTGCCAAAGACCCTGGAAATGAACGGGATCACTATCAATGACGACCCCTCGGGTAAGTGTTCAGAGCCAGCTGTCTGTGCCTGGCACCCTGGAAATGAACAGGATCACTATCGATGACAAGCCCTCGGGTAAGTGTTCAGAGCCAGCTGTCTGTGCCTGGCACCCTGGAAATGAACGGGATCACTATCGATGACGAGCCCTCGGGTAAGTGTTCAGAGCCAGCTGTCTGTGCCTGGCACCCTGGAAATGAACGGGATCACTATCGATGACGAGCCCTCGGGTAAGTGTTCAGAGCCAGCTGTCTGTGCCTGGCACCCTGGAAATGAACAGGATCACTATCGATGACGAGCCCTCGGGTAAGTGTTCAGAGCCAGCTGTCTGTGCCAGACCCTGGAAATGAACAGGATCACTATCGATGACGAGCCCTCGGGTAAGTGTTCAGAGCCAGCTGTCTGTGCCTGGCACCCTGGAAATGAACAGGATCACTATCGATGACGAGCCCTCGGGTAAGTGTTCAGAGCCAGCTGTCTGTGCCTGGCACCCTGGAAATGAACAGGATCACTATCGATGACGAGCCCTCGGGTAAGTGTTCAGAGCCAGCTGTCTGTGCCTGGCACCCTGGAAATGAACAGGATCACTATCGATGACGAGCCCTCGGGTAAGTGTTCAGAGCCAGCTGTCTGTGCCTGGCACCCTGGAAATGAACAGGATCACTATCGATGACGAGCCCTCGGGTAAGTGTTCAGAGCCAGCTGTCTGTGCCTGGCACCCTGGAAATGAACAGGATCACTATCGATGACGAGCCCTCGGGTAAGTGTTCAGAGCCAGCTGTCTGTGCCTGGCAGTGGGGGGAAGAAGCTGGTCTGAAAGTAGTATGAGCTGGATTTGTACTGTATGCACGTGTGTGCATGGGAGAAAGGAGAGAGGCTTTTTCTTCTATACAGAATACACAGTACTCACAAATATAGCATAGTATCACCTGCTTCAGTTCAGGCCACTAAATGTACTTGAACTGAAAGCTTAAATTATGTTGCACATTGTTGAGAGAAAAATTGTATAATATATATATATATATATATATATATATATATATATATATATATATATATATATATATATACAGTACTGTGCAAAAGTTTTAGGCAGGTGTGAAAAAATGCTGTAAAGTAAGAATGCTTTCAAAAAATAGACATGTTAATAGATTATATTTATCAATTAACTAAATGCAAAGTGAATGAACAGAAGAAAAATCTAAATCAAATCCATATTTGGTGTGACCACCCTTTGCCTTCAAAACAGCATCAATTCTTCTAGGTACACTTGCACAAAGTCAGGGATTTTGTAGGCATATAGTCAGGTGTATGATTAAACAATTATACCAAACAGGTGCTAATGATCATCATTTCAATATGTAGGTTGAAACACAATCATTAACTGAAACAAAACAGCTGTGTAGGAGGAATAAAACTGGGTGAGGAACAGCCAAACTCAGCTAACAAGGTGAGGTTGCTGAAGACAGTTTACTGTCAAATGTCATACACCATGGCAAGACTAAGCACAGCAACAAGACACAAGGTAGTTATACTGCATCAGCAAGGTCTCTCCCAGGCAGAAATTTCAAGGCAGACAGGGGTTTCCAGATGTGCTGTCCAAGCTCTTTGAAGAAGCACAAAGAAACGGGCAACGTTGAGGACCGAGACGAGTGGTCGGCCAAGGAAACTTACTGCAGCAGATGAAAGACACATCATGCTTACTTCCCTTCGCTAATCGGAAGATGTCCAGCAGTGCCATCAGCTCAGAACTGGCAGAAAACAGTGGGACCCTGGTACACCCATCTACTGTCCGGAGAAGTCTGGTCAGAAGTGGCCTTCATGGAAGACTTGCGGCCAAAAAGCCATACCTCCGACGTGGAAACAAGGCCAAGCCACTCACCTAGGCACGAAAACACAGGAACTGGGGTGCAGAAAAATGGCAGCAGGAGCTCTGGACCGATGAGTCAAAATTTGAAATATTTGGCTGTAGCAGAAGGTAGTTTGTTCGCCGAAGGGCTGGAGAGCGTACATGAATGAGTGTCTCCAGGCAACAGTGAAGTATGGTGGAGGTTCCTTGCAAGTTTGGGGCTGCATTTCTGCAAATGGAGTTGGGGATTTGGTCAGAATTAATGGTCTCCTCAATGCTGAGAAGTACAGGCAGATACTTATCCATCATGCAATACCATCAGGGAGGCATCTGATTGGCCCCAAATTTATTCTGCAGCATGACAACGACCCCAAACATACAGCGAAAGTCATTAAGAACTATCTTCAGCGTAAAGAAGAACAAGGAGTCCTGGAAGTGATGGTATGGCCCCCACAGAGCACTGTTCTCAACATCATCGAGTCTGTCTGGGATTACATGAAGAGAGAGAAGCAACTGTGGCTGCCTAAATCCACAGAAGAACTGTGGTTAGTTCTCCAAGATGTTTGGGCCAGCCTACCTGCCGAGTTCCTTCAAAAACTGTGTACAAGTGTACCTAGAAGAATTGTTGCTTGATGCTGTTTTGAAGGCAAAGGGTGGTCACACCAAATATGGATTTGATTTAGATTTTTCTTCTGTTCACTCACTTTGCATTTAGTTAATTGATAAATATAATCTATTAACATGTCTATTTTTGAAAGCATTCTTACTTTACAGCATTTTTTCACACCTGCCTAAAACTTTTGCACAGTACTGTATATATATATATATATATATAATGAATATGTGCCCCATTTTGCACATCCAAGCTGCGTTTCTGTGTGGTAAGCAGAAGGATACAGCGCACCTTCAGTTCACTGTATGTGCTGTAACATTTCCCACTTACTCTTAAATGTGTAGTGACTAGTAATTATGCTTTACCTATCAAAGAAACAGGATCTAATCAGGCAGTTAAAGACTGTTTCTTTGGAGGTGTTTGGTACCTTTGGTGGTTTTATGATACATAAACCACATGTCTAATAGTAGTAAGCCTTTCTAAACATGTGGGACAAGTAACATTAGTTTGAAGCTTTCCAATTAAAAAAAAATATATATATATATATATATATATATATATATATATATATATATATATATATATATATAAGTACATAATATGCATGTAGTTACAGGCTTTTGATGCCATGGTAACTACACCCACTCATTTGTGTTTAATTCTATTCATGTGATTGTGATGTCATTTACTAGATTGTTAATGATGTCCTGATCTCCTATTCCGTTCTAACACTGATACCCATGTGTCCGCAGGTCACATGCCTGAGCTGTTTGATGCTTTCATCTGCTACTGCCACAGGGATATCGACTTCGTCCACGAGATGATCAGACAGCTGGAGCAGACAGAGTGCAAGCTCAAGCTCTGTGTGTTCGACAGAGACGTGCTCCCTGGGACCTGCGTGTGGAGCATCACCAGCGAACTCATAGAAAAGAGGTGAGCTCTCCTCTCTTTCACAGAGCTCTATAAAAGAGACCTCTCCTCTTTCACAGCTCTATAAAGGTGAACTCTCCTCTTTCATGGAGCTCTAAAGGTGAGCTCTCTCTTTCATGGAGCTCTGTAAAGGTGAGCTCTCTTTCACAGAGCTCTATAAAGGAGAGCTATCCTCTTTCACAGCTCTATAAAGGTGAACTCTCCTCTTTCATGGAGCTCCAAAGGTGAGCTCTCTCTTTCATGGAGCTCTATAAAGGAGAGCTCTCCTCTCTTTCACAGAGCTCTATAAAGGAGAGCTATCCTCTTTCACAGCTCTATAAAGGTGAACTCTCCTCTTTCATGGAGCTCCAAAGGTGAGCTCTCTCTTTCATGGAGCTCTATAAAGGAGAGCTCTCCTCTCTTTCACAGAGCTCTATAAAGGAGAGCTATCCTCTTTCACAGCTCTATAAAGGTGAACTCTCCTCTTTCATGGAGCTCCAAAGGTGAGCTCTCTCTTTCATGGAGCTCTATAAAGGAGAGCTCTCCTCTCTTTCACAGAGCTCTATAAAGGAGAGCTATCCTCTTTCACAGCTCTATAAAGGTGAACTCTCCTCTTTCATGGAGCTCCAAAGGTGAGCTCTCTCTTTCATGGAGCTCTATAAAGGAGAGCTCTCCTCTCTTTCACAGAGCTCTATAAAGGAGAGCTATCCTCTTTCACAGCTTGTGATAGCGAGAGAAAGGATCGATGCTGTAAATCTCCCTCCCGATTAGAAAGGGCGCTGTGTAAGGGGGAAGGTAAGCTGCCTCCTAGATCTACTACCTCGGTGGTAGCTGGAAACCGGAAGGTAACCATATTAGGAGGTGCGCGTAGCTGCAAGTACTCAGGACGATTCCATTGCAGTCAGCTGCGGGGCAGCCCTCTATTGGAGAAACCAGGCGACGCGTTGACTGCAGGGAGGAGTTTGCTGGGTACAAAGGGGAAGCAGCTACGCCAAAACCTCCCTTGCGCTGAGTTAAAAGCGATCGGCCGGAGCCGATGTTGTTGTTTTGTGATTACGTGTTTTGTTTTTGAGTGTTAGCAGAGGAGCAGGAGGACGGAGGCTGTAGCCAGCGAGCCAGCACATACCCCAGAGCACGCCCTCATCGCACAGCACTTCACAGCACAGCGCCGCACCACAAACCCAGAAAGAGAAGAGCACATTTTCGTGCACGGAGGACTGTGGTTATTGGAGTGTGTTTTGTTTACTTTTGTTTTAGCAGGACGCTGAGTTTTGCCCCATTACCATCGCTGGTACTGGGGCTTATTATTATTTATTATTATTATTATTATTATTATTATTATTATTATTATTAATTATTAAAACCTTTTTGTTAATGGGAGAATTCAGTCTGGACATTCACTTTCTACTGCACCACACCGTTCAGCGTGTCACAGTTGGTGATCAGAAGAGGGACTCGGGATGGATGCCGCCGCATTAGGAGCAATATTGGAGGCGCAGGAGCGAAGACACCAGGAGGGAATGGCAACCATGATGGAGCGGATGCATGCCATGTTCCTGGAAGCCAATCGGGGGACCGGCGACAGAACCAACGCCACCCTTACCGAAGATAAGGGTGGTAAAGATGTCGCTGGAGGATGATCCTGAGGCCTATTTGGTAGCCTTTGAGAGGCAGGCAACGGCAGCGCAATGGCCTCGGGATTGGTGGGCTACCCAGTTGGGGCCCAATTTGATTGGGGAGGCCCAGGCAGCCTACCAAGCCTTAACCAATGAAGATGCCCTCAACTATGATAGAGTGAGGCAGGCCATTCTCCAGCGACTTCGACATCACGGAGGAAACCCACCGTCGCCGGTTCCGGGAATACCAGCGACCCCCAGGACTGCGACCCAGCGTGGTGGCACAACAGCTGGTGGACCACGTGACCCGGTGGCTCTGCCCGGCACCAATAGCGCAAAGCAGGTCACCGAGCTCATTGCCATTGAGCAATTCGTGGCGGTGCTGGGGCCAGACACGAGGAACTGGGTCAGTCGCCACCGTCCCACCACGCTGGAGGCAGCGGTCAGATTGGCTGAAGGGTTCGAGGGCGCAATACCTGCTGCTCCAGTGGTTGCCCCACCTGCTCCTGCCTCCAATAGACCGCGGCGGCAACACCACCACCACGCATCACCCCCACTACCCACGGACCAGCACTGCAACGTCACCCCATGGGCGGCCTCCCTCCAACACAGTGGAGAGCGAGGGCGACCCCAGCGGGTAAGAGCAGAGTACCCCTCCCGCTGCCAAACCGGCAGCGGGACACGCAGGCTCCGTGGGCACCCTTTCGCCCCACATGTTACGGTGCCAGAAGGTCGGTCACCTGGCGCGGAATTGTCCAGTGGCCATGGAGTGTGGGGTGACCTCCCATTACGTCCTGACAGCATCAGGTAAGACCAGGGGTAATGATTGGGAGGGGCCTTGTGTTGTTAATGTACGGGTTGGTGAGGTGAGCACCCACGCATTAGTGGACTCAGGATGTGGGCAGACTTTAATTAGACGAGCTCTATTAAAGGGGGTACCTTGGTGGTCACGAGGGGTCGTGGTCATTTCCTGTATTCATGGGGATAACAAGGACTACCCCCTCACCAAATTAGATTTGACAGTTGGATGTCATGCCCGCCGTGTAATCGTGGCTGTGGCAGAGAAGCTGCCATATCCAGTTATTTTAGGTCGAGACTGGCCGCATTTTGACAGCATGATTAATAAAGCGGTAAAGCCAGTCTCCGGTAAGACCATGGGAGCAGCGGGGAAACTATTGGTAATATCTTCCGCTGCACACCGACTTGTTCCACTCTCGATTTAAGCCCAAAAAACAAAAAGAGCGAAGGGTTGAAAAATGGGAGGGAACATTAATGAAACAAGGTTGGGGTTTGGTGGGGAAGCCTCAGGATCAGTCAAATGTAAGGGAAAGGGGTTGGGACCCAGTGTGACCTGCGGGGCAGGTTACTGAGGCCCCAGTGCTGAAGCTACTTTAGCTCCGCTCGATATCCCGAAATTCTGGGACCGAGATGTGGACCTAGCATTGGAACAAAAGAACGATCCTTCGCTGGCCCACATCTGGGGGCAGGTTCGGTCTATCGAGG
The DNA here is from genome assembly GCA_030684275.1 of Acipenser oxyrinchus oxyrinchus. Classification (NCBI taxonomy): domain Eukaryota; kingdom Metazoa; phylum Chordata; class Actinopteri; order Acipenseriformes; family Acipenseridae; genus Acipenser; species Acipenser oxyrinchus. The sequence goes on from CM060250.1 coordinate 832,794, forward strand.
GAAGGATGTAGAGGATAGCCGGCGCTTACATATCCCCACCACATTATTGTCGGGCATTTACTGTATAGAGTATCCCAAGCCACGAGCACAAGTCAGATTGTAACACAATTACTCGTTCCCCAGTCTTTTCGGCGTGAGATCATGCGGTTGGCTCACGATGTCCCCTGTTCGGGCCATTTAGGTATTGATAAGACTTCGGGAGCGAATATTGGCTCGATTTTATTGGATGGGAGTGTTTAGTGAGGTGGCGCGATATGTAGCGGAATGCCGGAATGCCAGCAAGTAGCGCCGGGCGGGTTCGCCCGGCCCGCTGGTCCCACTGCCCCTGATCTCAGTTCCCTTTGAGCGCATCGCTATGGACATAGTGGGTCCATTGAGCCAGTCTGACTCTGGATATCGCACATTTTAGTAGTGGTGGACTACTGCGACCAGATATCCAGAGGCAGTACCATTGAGATCCACTAGTGCGCAGCCATTGCTAAAGAGTTAGTGAATATTATATCGAGTAGGGATTCCAAAAGAAATCCTCACTGATCACGGAACGAACTTCATGTCACAATGTTTGAAAGAATTATACAAATTGATGCAAATTAAGTCGATCCGAACCTCCGTTTATCACCCGCAGACGGACGGTTTGGTGGAGCGTTTTAATCAGACCTTGAAACAGATGCTGAAGCGGTTTGTCAACCAAGAGCAAAAACATTGGGCTAAACTCCTCCCTTACCTAATGTTTGCAGTGAGAGAGGTGCCTCAGAGTTCGACCGGGTTCTCTCCCTTTGAGCTGCTGTATGGGAGGCAACCACGAGGTATCCTTGATCTTGTGAAAGAAGGGTGGGAGGAGCAAACAAAACCTCTAAAAACATAGTCAAATATGTAATTATGTTAAGAGACCGCCTAGCATTGGTTGGTCGTTTGGCGCAGGAGAACCTAAAACTAGCTCAGCATCGCCAGGAGCAACAGTACAATAAACAAGCACGTATTAGGACTTTTCGGCCAGGTGATAAAGTACTGTTGCTACTTCCCACATCGGAATCTAAGTTGTATGCTAAGTGGCAGGGGCCATATGAGGTGGTTCGGAAATTGGTAAAGTAAATTATGAAATTAGACAACCCGATCGCGAAATAAAACCGAAATTTATCATATCAATTTGCTAAAACCCTGGAATGAAAGGGAGGCCCTATTTGTAGCTGGTGACAGTTTGGAAGAGGATTTTGGTCCTACTGTCAATCCACCAGCTACAACTCATATTCCAATGGGGAACAGTTACTTCGGATCAGAAGCGAGAGCTCTACCAGTTAGTGGAAAGGTTTAATGATGTTTTCTCTGACTTGCCCGGCAGGACTAATGTTATTTCTCACGCTATTATTACTCCACCAGGGGTCAGGGTCGGGAGAGACCGTGCGGATCCCAGAGAGTCGCAGGGTTCCTATTAGCAAGGAGGTGGAGGATATGCTTGAGCTCGAGTCATTGAACCTTCCGGGCGAGTGGTGCAGTCCTATCGTGATGGTGGGCAAGAAGGGCGGCTCCACTTTCGGTTCTGCGTGGACTTTCGAAAGGTTAATGTCATCTCCAAGTTCGATGCATATCCAATGCCCGGGTGGATGAGCTCCTCGACCGACTGGGTAAAGCGCGGTTGATTTCGACCTTGGACCTGACGAAGGGATACTGGCAGATTCCACTGACTCAGAGCTCGAAAGAAAACTGCTTTCTCTACCCCAGATGGCTTGTTCCATTTCGGACCATGCCCTTCGGGTTGCATGGAGCTCCTGCCACCTTTCAGAGACTGATGGACCAGGTCTTAGCTCCCCATCATCAGTATGCCGCCGCCTACATTGATGATGTGGTGATTTTTAGCTCCACCTGGAAGGAGCACATTGTTAGAGTTTCAGCCGTCCTCCAGTCTCTGAGGGAGGCGGGGCTAACAACCAAGCTGGGCAAGTGTGCATTTGGCAAACAGGAGACCCAATATCTTGGCTACATTATGGGTAATGGCGGGTGAGGCCGATCGCCTCAAAGTCCAGGCTGGTGGAGGCGGCGATCCGAGAACCAAGTCACAGGTGAGATCGCTACTGGGGTTAGCCGGCTATTACCGCCGATTTATCCCGAGTATGCCACCATAGTTAACCCCTGGTAGAACTCACCCGAAGGCTGCTCCAAAAATAGTTAAATGGACAGGGCAGTGTCAGGAGGCATTTGATTTGATCAAGAAGCGACTCTGTCAAGCTCCTGCTCTGATTTCACCAGATTTCAGCAAAGAGTTCATCCTGCAGACCGATGCCTCCCACATTGGTCTGGGGCGGTTCTGTCCCAACAAGTTGGCGGGTAGAACACCCTATTATTTATCTGAGCAAAAAAATGGCTCCTAGGGAGATTAACTACTCCGTCATTGAGAAGGAGTGTTTAGCCATCAAATGGGCTACTCACGCTCTTAGCTATTACTTGTTGGGCGTTCTTTCTCTCTTATCACTGATCATGCTCCTTTAAGGTGGTTACATACGATGAAGGACAATAGCGCTCGGATAACTTCGGTGGTATCTGGCTGCAACCCTTCCACTATACAGTGAAACATCGTGCGGGTAAGGAGCATCAAAATGCAGATTTTTTTCAAGGGAGGGGGACCATTGGGGAATGTAGAGTTGGCGAGTGTTCCTTCGGCATCACTCTGAGGGGTGAGATATGTGATAGCGAGAGAAAGGATCGATGCTGTAAATCTCCCTCCCGATTAGAAAGGGCTGTGTAAGGGGAAGGTAAGCTGCCTCCTAGATCTACTACCTCGGTGGTAGCTGGAAACCGGAAGGTAACCATATTAGGAGGTGCGCGTAGCTGCAAGTACTCAGGGCGATTCCATTGCAGTCAGCTGCGGGGCAGCCCTCTATTGGAGAAACCAGGCGACGCGTTGACTGCAGGGAGGAGTTTGCTGGGTACAAAGGGGAAGCAGCTACGTCAAAACCTCCCCTTGCGCTGAGTTAAAAGCGATCGGCGGAGCCGATGTTGTTGTTTTGTGATTACGTGTTTTGTTTTTGAGTGTTAGCAGAGGAGCAGGAGGGCGGGAGGCTGTAGCCAGCGAGCCAGCACATACCCCAGAGCACGCCCCTCATCGCACAGCACTTCACAGCACAGCGCACGCACCACAAACCCAGAAAGAGAAGAGCACATTTTCGTGCACGGAGGACTGTGGTTATTGGAGTGTGTTTTGTTTACTTTTGTTTTAGCAGGACGCTGAGTTTTGCCCCATTACCATCGCTGGTACTGGGGCTTATTATTATTTATTATTATTATTATTATTATTATTATTATTATTATTATTATTAATTATTAAAACCTTTTTGTTAATGGGAGAATTCAGTCTGGACATTCACTTTCTACTGCACCACACCGTTCAGCGTGTCACACAGCTCTATAAAGGTGAACTCTCCTCTTTCATGGAGCTCCAAAGGTGAGCTCTCTCTTTCATGGAGCTCTATAAAGGAGAGCTATCCTCTTTCACAGCTCTATAAAGGTAAACTCTCCTCTTTCATGGAGCTCCAAAGGTGAGCTCCTCTTTCACAGAGCTCTAAAGGTGAGCTCTCCTCTCTCTCACGGAGCTCTATAAAGGAGAGCTATCCTCTTTCACGGAGCTCTATAAAGGTAAACTCTCCTCTTTCATGGAGCTCCAAAGGTGAGCTCTCCTCTCTTTCACGGAGCTCTATAAAGGTGAGCTCTCCTCTTTCACAGAGCTCTAAAGGTGAGCTCTCGTCTCTTTCACGGAGCTCTATAAAGGTGAGCTCTCCTCTTTCACAGAGCTCTAAAGGTGAGCTCTCGTCTCTTTCACGGAGCTCTATAAAGGTGAGCTCTCCTCTTTCACAGAGCTCTAAAGGTGAGCTCTCGTCTCTTTCACGGAGCTCTATAAAGGTGAGCTCTCCTCTTTCACAGAGCTCTAAAGGTGAGCTCTCCTCTCTTTCACGGAGCTCTATAAAGGTGAGCTCTCCTCTTTCACAGAGCTCTAAAGGTGAGCTCTCCTCTCTTTCACGGAGCTCTATAAAGGTGAGCTCTCCTCTTTCACGGAGCTCTATAAAGGTGAGCTCTCCTCTTTCACAGAGCTCTAAAGGTGAGCTCTCCTCTCTTTCACGGAGCTCTATAAAGGTGAGCTCTTTTTCATGGAGCTCTCTTGAACAGTGTGAATTGAAGGACGCAGGCTAATCTGTCTGTCTTGTGTACATGCTGAGTGAGTCCAGCCAGAGAGGATGGCGATGCTATGAAGACTCAGCACTGAACTTCATTGGCAAATCTGGGGTGTTCACGCAAGTGTTGAAATGCCCTTATTTGTAAGTTTCTGAAAAAATCTAAACTCTGTAACATCATGTCTAAAATAGTTTTTCAGTTGCTTCGATTAGATGTGTCGCTGATCAGTTTTATATGGCGAAGCAGTATAACAACCAATCACTGACCAGTTCAAAGTCAACCAGGATTGTGTTTCTGTCTTACAGGTGTAAGCGGATGGTGGTGATCATTTCAGACGATTACCTTGACAGTGACGCATGTGATTTCCAGACCAAATTTGCCCTGAGCCTCTGCCCAGGTGAGACATTATGAGCCAGACTAAGAAACAGAAAAAGCTTTTAAGCAGTTAGGCCTGAAGCCCTGGTTTTAAACAGCTTTCTCAGTACTGGTGCCCACCTGTTATTATAAGGGGGTGCTGATACTTGTACTCATAATTGCCTTTAAGAAGTATTTATCAGCAAATAATAAACAAATCAATTAATTAATGTTTTTCATTTCAAAACAAAAGTTGTCCTCCCCTCACCTTTACAATGTCGTACCACTCAAGGGCAATTAACTTCCGCACAGTGTTTTAAAAGCCGATTGGAAGCAAATTGTATCCGGGGCGCTGACGTTTTTACTGCCGCACTGCCTTACCGAAGTCTTGCTTAATTGCCATTGATTGGTACTCGATTGTAAAGGTGAGGGAAGGACAGCTTTTTAAATACTTCTTAGGCAATCACGAGTATCAACATGCCCCTAGTCATTAAGCACTTGATTGTCCTGTTATACAGGTAATGTAATAGGGACTGATCATATAAAAAGTGCTATAGTGAAGAAAGTGACCTTTAATTTTGCCCCATTGCAACTGTAACAGAGGGGATAGAAGTGACTCCTTTTGAGCATTTTAACCATTTTGTATTCATTGTGGCTGGATAAGTTCATTTATTAAACAGTGGATATATACTGTATATTGTACACATATAAGGCCTTGTACACACACACAGTTCAGTTGCTTGACAACCGTATTTCCAAATGCACTCGCTGTGGTTGTGTGTTGTACACACACACACCTTCCATTACTGAAGTGAGTGACTCCCCGTTTAAACAAACCGCTGAACTCGGGTCATCATTACATGCCGATCGTGAGGTTTTGTGTGACAACATGGAGGCTGTGTTTCTGTTTATGCTTTTGGAAGTAAGTACTGTACGTAATCGATCAAGAGCTCTTCAAGCACAGCTGTGCTCTTTTCTGCAAAACCATGACGTATTTTTCACGGGGATGTTGCGGAATAAATTTAGGATTTCGCGGACCTGTTTAAACATTAAATAAACCTATGTAGACAGTATTTCAGAACACTATAAAGCCTAAAAATAGTGGTACTTGCTTCCTTACTAAAACAGAGTGCTGGCATTTGTTAAAGGCGAGTATGCAGCATCCCCCTGCAGTTGACATGCCCATACATTGAGACTGCACGTTCTGCATCCACTGAAGTGGTTGGAAGTTAAGGCAAAGCTTTGCCAAGTTATACAGATGTGGAAATCGATTAGAAACAGCCCCAAAACTCGCTTACACAAGGGAATCTGGCATACTTTAATAAAGGCAATGTATGCAGTTGCGGTTGAAGCAAGGTGGCTGTGCTGGATCGTTTAGTACTGATTTAACTTGCAGACAGGAATACTTCTTGTCTGCGCTGACTTTCCAGTTTGGTTTCTGAAAGCTGTTTATTTTACGTTCTGTTCAGCAGCCTCTGAAGTAGCCTTTTGTTTAATGTGTGATTCTGAAGCTAAATAGCGATCGATCGCATTTTCTCCAAAGACACATTAAGGTATGCAAAACAATTACCTCAGTCTGCATGTACAGTTTCTTTGGGAAATATCTTGAAATGATCATCAGCCGAAATATACTTTGCTTTTTTTGTCGTCCATTTCTACTATGTTACCTCCAATGCTGAAAACTAGATTTTAGCAACCTAAATCAAAACAATGCAGCACCAACTTTGTCTCTTCTGCACAGTACAGATCACATAAAAGCAGAAAAGACACACTGATTGGCTGATTAAAACTTTGTCATTTGAATAATAAACAAGAACAAGAACCGCTTTGGAGAATTTTTTGTGTAAATGTTATTTGTGGACGTTTTTTGTTTATTTGTTTTTTGCTTAAGTGTAATGCACACGGCGAAGGAATAAAAAGGGCTATCTAAAGAAGGAAGATACGTAGTTTGCGTTAAACTGCGTTGTGCAGTAGTTCATTTAAACGAGTTTTTTTTTTTTCCTCTCCGTACTTGTTTGTATGCATTGGCTCCTAGAGGTGAATTTCGCGGTGACCCCGCAATTTCACGATTTCCGCGAAATCGCGATTTAGGTAGACCCCTAGTAATACACACACACAGTTAGTGCGCATTAACAAACTAAACTGAATGAATTACCGCACTCGATACTTGTTCTGAACAGGATTAACTAGTGCGGTTGTCGCTGCCCTTTGTAACCGAACTGTGTGTGTATACAAACCATATTAAGAGCAAAAGGTGAACACACAACAGCATTTAGCCTGTGTGTGCGCGTAGCCTTTCAGTGCTTGTCTCCTAATACAGTGGTTATTTCCATCATACTGTACACGTTATAACAGTTTGTTTTCTGTGTCCTGACAGGTGCCCGCTCAAAACGCCTGATCCCAGTCAAGTACAAGCCCATGAAAAAGCAGTTCCCCAGCATCCTGCGGTTCCTGACGCTCTGTGACTACACCAACCCCTCCACCACGTCCTGGTTCTGGGGCCGGCTGGCCAAGGCGCTCTCTCTCCCATAGATACCGGGCCGCTGCCTGTGCATTCGGAAAAGCCAGGCCACTGAGGACAGTATAGCCATGGACATGAAGGGAAAGCCAGCCTTTGTCTGCTTGTGTATTGGCAGACTGTTCTTAAAACTCTGCTTCAATACAGGGCTTGTACTGCAGATGAAGTGTACTGTTGCTGGAGTTTGGTCTAGAGCAGTGGTTCTCAATCTGTGCTCTGCCGGCTCCCTTCAAGTGGTCCGTGGAAAGATTACGTAATTACAGTCTATAGATCCCATTGCAAATCCAAAACTTGAGACTTTAAAAACTACAGGAGCAGGAAAAAAATGCATGAGGATATCTCCAAGTTAAAAAAAGTCTGCACTCTCCTTCATATACTTTTGAAATGTCTAAAGTGTGTTCTTTACCAGAGCATGTTCATGTATTTTGCTCACATGCACTCACAGAGCAGCTTGTAAAGATAACATCCGAAAAAAAGAAATTGTATTATATTTACTTCTGCTTTGGAGAAAAAATAATCCTTCAAACAAGATTATATTTGTTGTAAACATTAAACTGGAAGTTTGTAACATTTCCATTTATTGTAATTAATTAAAACGAATGAATTGCTCCCAGCACAGCCACCTTTACCAAGAGGGAGTGCAACTGTCCTACCCCCAGGGTCCTAAAGCCTCCAGATTCCGGTTACTTTTGAATTGTGTTTTATGTTATTTTGCGTTCCTGTCTATCATATGAGGATTCATAGCGAGGCATAAATGTATCATCACAATCAGCAAGTACTGTACTTCGGAATAGATATTGTAAAACAGTTCATTTTCTGCTTACTCGCAAGAGGAGATTGTTTCAGTTCTATTGCATTTTTACGCATGGTTTTTAAAACAGTATTTTTTTTTTTTTACATTGACAGTGTTTCTTATATAAAAATGAATGTACATATAACACTTTGATTTGAATAAAAATGAAAAAAAAAATGAAATTAGTAAGATAACTATTGCCGAGTATCTTGGAATTAACTACGGGTTTTAGTTTCATCGTCACCATGAAATACGCATTTGGCACATACTAAACATTTGAGTGTTTGCAGTAAAATAACTGTATAAAACACTTACATGACTGTTATCCAATATCTACGCCCATTGTTATGGTTTTACATACAAGAACATTTCATGCCTATGTACATCGTATTAGATTTAATACAAAATAACTATATATATATATAGTCAAATTTCTCTTATCTCTGTCCATGGACTATTACCAAAGTGTACTGTCTGTTTTATCCACTAGATGTCGCTGTTTCCCATTAACCCTTAAAATGCCAGTCCTTTCAAATTCCTGGAGAGGGTCACATTTCTTGTGGTCTGGCAGTTTCTTTCTTTACATAGCAAATGCAAGTTAAGTGTTTAAGGGGGAGGGAAGAGTTTGGACTGTAAAACACAGCTGGCTTTCTAGTATTATGTTTCATTAAGCTCAATTCCCAATTAAATATAAAGCTCCCAAATATCATTACAGTACATACAATCATAAGCTGATGATGACAAACTCCAGTTTTTTAAACCAGCAGACACGGGGCTCCCTTGGACCGGGGTTGAAAACCAGCAGACACGGGCTCCCGGGACCGGGTTGAAAACCAGCAGACACGGGCTCCCGGGACCGGGGTTGAAAACCAGCAGACACGGGGCTCCCCGGGACCGGGGTTGAAAACCAGCAGACACGGGGCTCCCCGGGACCGGGGTTGAAAACCAGCAGACACGGGGCTCCCCGGGACCGGGGTTGAAAACCAGCAGACACGGGGCTCCCCGGGACCGGGGTTGAAAACCAGCAGACACGGGCTCCCAGGACCGGGTTGAAAACCAGCAGACACGGGGCTCCCGGGACGGGGTTGAAAACCAGCAGACACGGGGCTCCCGGACGGGGTTGAAAACCAGCAGATACGGGGCTCCCGGGACCGGGGCTGAAAACCAGCAGATATGGGGCTCCCCAGACCGGGGTTGAAAACCAGCAGACACGGGGCTCCCCAGACCGGGGTTGAAAACCAGCAGACCACGGGGCTCCCGGGACGGGGTTGAAAACCTGTGCTTCAAATAGATGATGCACATGAGTTTGTAGTATGTGCTGCTTGAATACTTTCCATGCGAATCATCCTGTTGTATTTATATCTTTTTTTTTAAACAATATTCGCTCATTTGCTTGTGTGAAACACACAGCTTGTTTCCACGATGCTGTGACACTGTGCTGGCACGGCACTCGCATCTTTTCCTTACCATGACACATTGTCTCTGTGCATGTTTTAAATTCCATGCTGTGTCGTGCCTTGTCAGCACAATGCAAACACAATAACACAGCCCTGCACAATGCAAACACAATAACACAGTCCTGCACAATGCAAACACAATAACACAGCTCTGCACAATGCAAACACAATAACACAGTCCTGCACAATGCAAACACAGTAACACAGTCCTGCACAATGCAAACACAGTAACACAGCTCTGCACAATGCAAACACAATAACACAGCTCTGCACAATGCAAACACAATAACACAGTCCTGCACAATGCAAACACAGTAACACAGTCCTGCACAATGCAAACACAATAACACAGTCCTGCACAATGCAAACACAGTAACACAGTCCTGCACAATGCAAACACAATAACACAGCTCTGCACAATGCAAACACAGTAACACAGCTCTACACAATGCAAACACAGTAACACAGCTCTGCACAATGCAAACACAGTAACACAGTCCTGCACAATGCAAACACAATAACACAGTCCTGCACAATGCAAACACAATAACACAGCTCTGCACACTGCAAACACAATAACACAGCTCTGCACAATGCAAACACAATAACACAGCCCTGCACAATGCAAACACAGTAACACAGCCCTGCACAATGCAAACACAATAACACAGTCCTGCACAATGCAAACACAATAACACAGCTCTGCACACTGCAAACACAATAACACAGCTCTGCACACTGCAAACACAATAACACAGCTCTGCACAATGCAAACACAATAACACAGCTCTGCACAATGCAAACACAATAACACAGCTCTGCACAATGCAAACACAATAACACAGCTCTGCACAATGCAAACACAATAACACAGCTCTGCACAATGCAAACACAATAACACAGTCCTGCACAATGCAAACACAATAACACAGCTCTGCACAATGCAAACACAATAACACAGTCCTGCACAATGCAAACACAATAACACAGCTCTGCACACTGCAAACACAATAACACAGCTCTGCACACTGCAAACACAATAACACAGCTCTGCACAATGCAACACAATAACACAGCCCTGCACAATGCAAACACAATAACACAGTCCTGCACAATGCAAACACAATAACACAGTTCTGCACACTGCAAACACAATAACACAGCTCTGCACAATGCAAACACAATAACACAGTCCTGCACAATGCAAACACAATAACACAGTCCTGCACAATGCAAACACAGTAACACAGCTCTGCACAATGCAAACACAGTAACACAGTCCTGCACACTGCAAACACAATAACACAGTCCTGCACAATGCAAACACAATAACACAGCCCTGCACAATGCAAACACAGTAACACAGCTCTGCACAATGCAAACACAATAACACAGTCCTGCAATGCAAACACAATAACAGTCCTGCATACTGCAAACACAGTAACACAGTCCTGCACAATGCAAAAACAATAACACAGCTCTGCATACTGCAAACACAATAACACAGTCCTGCACAATGCAAACACAATAACACAGTCCTGTCGCCAACCCCTTTTTACTACTGTGTGTGTGTGTGTGTATATATATATATATATATATATATATATATATATATATATATTTAAACTCCAATTCCAAAATACAATGAGTTGTACCTATACCCGGCTAGTTGGTCCATGTCATTTTCTTTTCTTTCAACAAGGTGTACGGTTGAAGTAAGTCAGTAAACAATGAGCCGTGCCCAAGGTCGCTGAGGGCAAGTCACTGCCGAGTAATCGCGTTTCAAATCAAAACCCCAGCTCTGTCTTTTGCATAGGGAGTATATATATATATATATATATATATATATATATATATATATATATATATATATATATATATATGAGTCATATCCTTCATTTCCCTGTTCTTATCTTATAACAGCTAAGATGTCAAGTCCTTGCAAGAGCAGCCTGTGCAAAACCACAATGCATACCTGAACTGACTGTCACCCATGCCAACATTAAGACACGAGCAATACCGATGCATTCATATTTTATCAGGCACGGGTCATTTGTTTTGCACAACATAACTATATATATATATATAGTTATATATATATATATATATATACACACTTCTCTGTTTAAAATCTACAATTGTATGTTTTAGTGACGAGCGTGCTTTCAAAGGACACACAGCATCCGTCTAATCTCAGTGGCCAATCAAATGCCAGACGTGCCCTCTCTCTTTTTTTTAAAGCGATCTGGTGACGGCGGAAGTTTAGAAATTGCAGCCTCGCTCGTGAGATGATTGTTTTGATTGACAATCACAAGCACCAATAACTTGCGGGGGTACATGAACACGGCCAATCTGAAGCTGATTTGAGCACAGTCTTAAGGGCGCATTGAATTTATTTCGAGGGTTGGATTTTAATGCCATTTACAGTGTGGACAAACTGGACAACATCCCTCTATACAGACCATCGCTCAGCCTTTACGCCTTCCGTTGGCAAGCATATTAAATCATTTGTTATATAAATAAATACAATGTGAATCTATTTAAAAAAAAAAAGTTTGAATAAGCCAGTCATTTTTGATGTACAGCTTTAAGCAGCACCCACACGACTGTAACGGTGGCAATATATTTATTTTAAATATTCAGTGTATATATATATATATATATATATATATATATATATATATATATATATATATATATATATATATATATATATATATATATATATATGGAAGTTAGCCTCGAGATTGCCACACTCAACATGGCCGAACGTGGTCTCCACTTCCCGGTGATGTCACCGAGGAGGTGGGCGGGGAGTCTGCAGCTAGTGGCAAAGTTTGGGAATGATAGTTGGTGGTTGGTTCTGTGAAAGACTGTGAGGGGAAGTGCTGCTTCTGCTCGGCCGAGGGGACTACTATTTTAATTTCCAGTGAAACAAAACATCACGGCTCGAGGGTTAACATTTATACAGAAGCGTTTTCAATCTGAACGACAGTAATGACGGAGGACTTGAGCGCGCTGCCTTGGTCCATTAGCAAGGATGACTACGAGCTGGTGGAGGTGATAGGTGAGTGTGTTGTGCACACATTGTGTGTGTGTTTTGTACATGGTGATCGTTCTGGATAGAGAGGCACAGACATGCATCCTCGCCCGTGTTATTATATGTGCTGTTTATTCTGAAAGATGATTCACGGGCTTTCTAAACAGTGAAAGTCTAGATTAAATAACATAACGTGTTTGAATGTAAAGACAATCATTTAAACACAGTGCTCCCTGTGCACGGTCCAGACAATACACCACACTGTGCTGCTGGAACTGAACTGTAGGAGCTTGCCCCGGCATAACTTCAGGGTAAGATAATAATGCTAACCTGAGAATGGATGATAATAGCAATGCATGTTCTGTTGTTAAATGTTTTCAATGCAACGGATTCGTTTCTTTTGCTGTGCAGTTACTGTACATTCCCCCCGTTTCTCGATCAGTGTCAAGGTTGTCATTTGTGTGTTGTTGTTAGTCCAGACACACAGTACGACAGCCTCATCTGCATTGTACACAAGAGGGCGGGGGGGGCTTTGTCTGTTGCAATGTCGGAGCCACAGGCCTTCGCCTCGGCTTAACTTTTTTTGTCTTCTTCCTAACAAATACGTTAAAGTTAGGTGTTTTTTTTTCTTCTGCAAAGCAATATATTTCTTCACGATGTTAGACGGCCATGTACGTAATTAGATTGTTATTAAAAGTCTGCGTTAAATAAAACAAAAAAAAAAAGCACAACGTATTCAGTAAGTGTTTCTAGAGCTGCACTGCTGTACGTTAAGGAAGTAGACTTGATCCTTGACTGACAGAGTTGGTTGTTTGGAATCTCCTGAAGGAACAACGTGTTTGAGGGCTGGCAGCTTTGTGTTGTGATTATACAATGTGTTTGAGGGCTGACAGCTTTGTGTTGTGATTATACAATGTGTTTGAGGGCTGACAGCTTTGTGGGGTGATTATACAATGTGTTTGAGGGCTGGCAGCTTTGTGTTGTGATTATACAATGTGTTTGAGGGCTGACAGCTTTGTGTTGTGATTATACAATGTGTTTGAGGGCTGACAGCTTTGTGGGGTGATTATACAATGTGTTTGAGGGCTGACAGCTTTGTGGGGTGTGTATCTGTGGAGCTGCTCCCTCAGTCCCTGCAGCTCCTTGGTGATGGTCTTCTTTCTGCACTGCATCTCCTCCTTGATGCTGGTCAGCTGGGTCCTGTCCCTCTCTGTCTCTTTCTCTCTATCTCTTTCTCTCTCTCTCTCTCACCACAATGTCTCTTTAGTTGTGTGGCGACCACAGTTGGACTCGGCACTCGTGCCTCATCATAAAACAGTACCATGACTGGAACATGCTGAAGTTTAGAAGACGAGTTCTGTGTATTATCTGTGCAAGCTCAAGAAATCCTCAGCAAAACTGGAAGCTCTGGAAGGTTTTTTGTGAATTTACTAAAGTTTGAAAGGGACAATTGCACGGGCTACAGTGAGATCTTTACCTTTATCACAGCGCTGTACAAAAACACCCTGTTTTAAATCCTGTGTAAACACTCCAGAAACTCCCCACCAGTTAATCCCTTGCACCAAACACTTCCCTGTTGGAATGAACACTGCTCTATTGACTGCTTTATTTACTGTACAGTATTAATGACGTGTGACTGAACCTGTTTTCAGTAGTACGCAGTTGAACTAAGGGCCTTTAAATGCCCAGATACATTGATGAAAAGGCCTCAGCAGAGTAGCAACGTAACCAGCAACATTGCAAGGCATTTGACAGTGTTATTTCCCTAGAGCTGCTGTAGAGCTTTCAGTGTGCCCTGTTTGTATTACTACAGCCACACTGATGGATGCAGGGAGATGAGTGGAAGCACTGATTACATTGCATTCCACACATTCTTGGCTCCCTGAAAGAGCGATCTGCACAGAAAAGCTGTGGTGATGGTTATTCATGTATACAGTAGTATGACCCGCCTCCTCTCCACTGCAGTAAGTTTATATAGATAAGGAGGCTGTGTGGTCCAGTGGTTAAAGAAATGGGCTTGTAACCAGGAGGTCCCCGGTTCAAATCCCATCTGAGCCACTGACTCATTGTGTGACCCTGAGCAAGTCACTTAACCTCCTTGTGCTCCGTCTTTTGGGTGAGACGTAGTTGTAAGCGACTCTGCAGCTGATGCATTGTTCACGCACCCTAGTCTCTGTAAGTCGCCTTGGATAAAGGCGTCTGCTAAATAAACAAAATAATAAAAATAATAATAGACAGCAGCAGATTTCTTGGACTTTTTCCTCATGTGGACCCCTCCTAGTTTCAGCTCATAAAGGGCTGGTAGCGAGCCCATTGAAATCCTGAGCAGAAATCATTAAGGGAAGCGATGTACGGCCCATTCAAATCCTGGGCAGAAATCATTAAGGGAAGCGATGTACGGCCCATTCAAATCCTGAGCAGAAATCATTAAGGGAAGCGATGTACAGCCCATTCAAGTCCTGAGCAGAAATCATTAAGGGAAGAGATGTGCAGCCCATTGAAATCCTGAGCAGAAATCATTAAGGGAAGCGATGTACAGCCCATTCAAATCCTGAGCAGAAATCATTAAGGGAAGCGATGTGCAGCCCATTCAAATCCTGAGCAGAAATCATTAAGGGAAGCGATGTGCAGCCCATTCAAATCCTGAGCAGAAATCATTAAGGGAAGCGATGTGCAGCCCATTCAAATCCTGAGCAGAAATCATTAAGGGAAGCGATATGCAGCCCATTCAAATCCTGAGCAGAAATCATTAAGGGAAGCGATGTGCAGCCCATTGAAATCCTGAGCAGAAATCATTAAGGGAAGCGATGTGCAGCCCATTGAAATCCTGAGCAGAAATCATTAAGGGAAGCGATGTGCAGCCCATTCAAATCCTGAGCAGAAATCATTAAGGGAAGCGATGTGCAGCCCATTGAAATCCTGAGCAGAAATCATTAAGGGAAGCGATGTGCAGCCCATTGAAATCCTGAGCAGAAATCATTAAGGGAAGCGATGTGCAGCCCATTCAAATCCTGAGCAGAAATCATTAAGGGAAGCGATGTGCAGCCCATTCAAATCCTGAGCAGAAATCATTAAGGGAAGCGATGTGCAGCCCATTCAAATCCTGAGCAGAAATCATTAAGGGAAGCGATGTGCAGCCCATTGAAATCCTGAGCAGAAATCATTAAGGGAAGCGATGTGCGGCCCATTCAAATCCTGAGCAGAAATCATTAAGGGAAGCGATGTGCAGCCCATTGAAATCCTGAGCAGAAATCATTAAGGGAAGCGATGTGCGGCCCATTCAAATCCTGAGCAGAAATCATTAAGGGAAGCGATGTGCAGCCCATTCAAATCCTGAGCAGAAATCATTAAGGGGAGCGATGTACGGCCCATTCAAATCCTGAGCAGAAATCATTAAGGGGAGCTCTCTGGCACACCCTGCTGGAAGACTGTATTGGTTTTACCAGTTAGGCTGCATCACATGATAAATGCGGTGTACTGTGCCGTGGCTTGAGGGGAGTTTTCCACGGAACCCATTGTACTGTAGCAGTTGCTCCTCAGCATAAGGACCTACCAGTCCAGTACTAGAGCGATTATGAAAGCTACTTAGTGTTGTAGTGTAGCAAATATGAAGATGAACATCTCAGTTTGTACTTGAAACAGAAGCGCCCTCCTTATTGTGGTCAGCCAGATCACATGCTGTAAAATACAAAGCAGCGTTTACATTACACATGGAATTATTATTTCATTTTTTCAGAAAATGTCCGGACTGTCTGGGTGTTTCCCACCTCTGAGTATACCCCCCCACCATTTGTGTCTAATTTTGTAATGTGTTTTTGTTCGGTCGTCATGGCAGCTTCCTGTCTGCTAATGACCTTGGTAAGGGGTAGTCAAGAAAATTGTTTTCATTCATACTGCGCTTGTACCATTATTATTATTATTAGTAATTTCTTAGCCGAGGCCCTTATCAAGGGCGACCTACAATTGTTTCAAGATATGACATTATCTTTTACATAGAATTATATTATTTTTTGTACACATTATTTTTACATACAATTCCCCATTTATACAGTTGGCATTGAACCCACGACCCTCCGGTCAAGAGTCCAGAGCCCTAACCACTATGCTGGTGTGTGTGTGTGTGTCTGTGTCTGTGTGTGTCTGTGTCTGTGTGTGTGTCTGTGTGTGTGTGCTTGCGTGTGTGCGTGTGTGTGTGTGTGTGTGTGTGTCTGTGTCTGTGTGTGTGTGCGTGTGTGCGTGTGTGTGTGCGTGCGTGTCTGTGTCTGTGTCTGTGTCTGTGTCTGTGTGTGTGTCTGTGCGTGTGTGTGTCTGTGTGTGTGTGTGTGTGTGTGTGTGTGTGTGTGTGTGTGTGTGTGTGTGTGTGTGTGTGTGTGTGTGTGTGTGTGTCTGTGTGTGTGTGTGTGTGTGTGTGTGTGTGTGTGTGTGTGTGTGTGTGTGTGTGTGTGTGTGTGTGTGTGTGTGTGTGTGTGTGTGTGTGTGTGTCTGTGTCTGTGTCTGTCTGTGTGTGTGTGTCTGTGTCTGTGTGTCTGTGTGTGTCTGTGTCTGTGTCTGTGTGTCTGTGTGTCTGTGTCTGTGTCTGTGTGTGTGTGTGTGTGTGTGTGTGTCTGTGTCTGTGTGTGTGTGTGTGTGTGTGTCTGTGTCTGTGTCTGTGTCTGTGTCTATGTCTGTGTCTGTGTGTGTGTGTAAAACTGTTTCAAACACCTAATAGTGTGTCTTGATTCTCGGCAGTGCCAAGCTGCAGCTGGCTGCTTTCGGTAAATTCAAATATTCAAAACTTACAAATGTTTCCCAAAACGAACTCACTTGCTGTTTTTTATTCCCTGCTATTACATGAGCCCTTTAAGTCACACTTCTTTGTAACTCATCCACAGGCTCTTGTTATCAGTGTCTCCTTTCACTCCAGTATGTTTTATGAAAGTAAACTTGGATCTCCCCAGCAGTTTCCATTGTTTACTGCCCCCCTGAGCGTCCTGCATTACCCCTTTGGGGACGGCTGGATGGAGCGAACAATATTCAGCACTGGCCCTGAACATACCACACAGAGGTGCTGCCAGTAGTACTACAGAGAAAGAGCAGATACCATTGAGAAGCACCAGAATAAAACTGGAGCAATCAAATAGATACATAAATACAAATGCCATAATGGGTTTTTGACTTTCCCATCTTTTTCAATATGGTCCAGGCTGCTGTGCATGGTTTGAGTTTTGATTTTCCATTGAAATTATTATTATTATTATTATTATTATTATTATTATTATTATTATTATTATTATTATTATTATTCCTCTGTTTCTGCTGTCAAGCCAGTCAACTCTTTTCAACCATGAAAGTAAAGAATGGAGGCGCGGGCCCAGTCTGTGCTTATTGAATGTGTAAAGACCAGCCACGCTTCTGACTGGCAACTGCTAAGAGATTTGATGATCAGAAGGCAAGGCAAGCAGTCTCACTGGAGCAGTGGGCATGCCGTTCTTCACTAGCCCTGGCCTGTGCCTGCTGCATGTTCATACATTATGGGATTTCTTCTGTGGCTGGCTGCTGAATATACATTGTAGACCAAAGGAAAGGAATTCACGCTTACTGACTGTTACATTTCTTTATTTTGGTAGGAAATAGAAACCAAACCCAACTTGTTTTTACATGTCTGAGCAGCTTCTTCCCTTATTACAGTACCTGGGGAGAGTTTAAAGTGAAGCCTGAGCCATTCTGAAGAGCAGGCTTCACTGCAGATTCTAACACAATTGTGATGGACTCCCAGGCTGTGGTGTTCTCGCTGTCTGTGAAGAGGCCCCGCACCTGATTGAGGGTACAGTGGTAATGGCACGCTGCTGTTATCTGCAAGCCGCCAAGCTGCCTGCTCTATCGCTAGGATGGAAGGCATTTTAATTAAAACAAAGAGTTCTTACAGTCCATCCGTCAGGACGAATGAAGAACAATGGGCACCCTGTGGTGTCACAGGAAGCTAAATAACATTGGCAGGGTCTGAATAGATATTTGATTCTGTTTCAGTCAAATGACCACAAGCAGGAAGGAACACAGTTGGGTTGTTTGCTGAGAGAAGTGTGTCTGAGGGGAGGTTTGTGTATCAGGATCAAATGATATGAGAATGTGCATTTGGTTTGTTTGTTCACCCTGCTGTACGTGTTTGAGTCTTTCAGTGTGAAATGCTTTATGACCTACCGTACTGTACAGGGCACCTGCTGCTGCATGTACTGTACAGGGCACCTGCTGCTGCGTGTACTGTACAGGGCACCTGCTGCTGCGTGTACTGTACAGGGCACCTGCTGCTGCGTGTACTGTACAGGGCACCTGCTGCTGCGTGTACTGTACAGGGCACCTGCTGCTGCGTGTACTGTACAGGGCACCTGCTGCTGCGTGTACTGTACAGCTGAAGGAGCAGGAGCAGTGTGCCAGCAGCCCAAATTACTTTCAGGGTGTGCAGTGTCAACAAACTGGAGAGACAACAAAGTCTAGTATTGAATGATGCACAGCTATGGCCAAACGCTTTGCATCAACTATATGAACATAATATAGATATTTTATTAACATCATGTAATCAAAGAAACTACCAAATGATATTGCAAAAAAAGTCTACCGGAAGCCATAATAGTAGTACAGCATCTCATGTTAGATTTTGAAATGTCACATTTTTCAAATTGTAGTTCTCCATATGTTTAATGAAAAACTGATAAAGCAGAATGTAATTCCATATTTTAACTTAACATTCTTCAGCAGGTGTCATTCAACTTTATGAAGCAAAATGAGTTAATTATACAGGGGGAAGCAAAACCTTGGCCATAGCTATACAGTAGAGGAGCAGGGGGCATAGTAAGTGGATTGAAATGGTGGTGTAACATTGCCTGTTTGAGGGAATCACCCAGACTACTGTAGCAATTTATTATTATTATTATTATTATTATTATTATTATTATTATTATTATTATTATTATTATTATTACCTACTGTATCAATCATTTAGTTATTAACTACTATATCAATCCTTTAGTTATTATTATTAGCTACTGTATCACTCCTTTAGTTATTAGCTACTGTATCACTCCTTTAGTTATTATTATTATTACCTACTCTATCAATCCTTTAGTTATTATTACCTACTGTATCAATCCTGTAATTATTATCTCCTGCGATACCCCTCATCACCAGAGTGGCACAGTTAACTTGTTCTCCTGCGATACCCCTCATCACCAGAGTGACACAGTTAACTTGTTCTCCTGTGATACCCCTCATCACCAGAGTGGCACAGTTAACTTGTTCTCCTGCGATACCCCTCATCACCAGAGTGGCACAGTTAACTTGTTCTCCTGCGATACCCCTCATCACCAGAGTGGCACAGTTAACTTGTTCTCCTGTGATACCCCTCATCACCAGAGTGGCACAGTTAACTTGTTCTCCTGTGATACCCCTCATCACCAGAGTGGCACAGTTAACTTGTTCTCCTGTGATACCCCTCATCACCAGAGTGGCACAGTTAACTTGTTCTCCTGTGATACCCCTCATCACCAGAGTGGCACAGTTAACTTGTTCTCCTGTGATACCCCTCATCACCAGAGTGGCACAGTTAACTTGTTCTCCTGTGATACCCCTCATCACCAGAGTGGCACAGTTAACTTGTTCTCCTGTGATACCCCTCATCACCAGAGTGGCACAGTTAACTTGTTCTCCTGTGATACCCCTCATCACCAGAGTGGCACAGTTAACTTGTTCTCCTGTGATACCCTCATCACCAGAGTGGCACAGTTAACTTGTTCTCCTGTGATACCCCTCATCACCAGAGTGGCACAGTTAACTTGTTCTCCTGTGATACCCCTCATCACCAGAGTGGCACAGTTAACTTGTTCTCCTGTGATACCCCTCATCACCAGAGTGGCACAGTTAACTTGTTCTCCTGTGATACCCCTCATCACCAGAGTGGCACAGTTAACTTGTTCTCCTGTGATACCCCTCATCACCAGAGTGGCACAGTTAACTTGTTCTCCTGTGATACCCCTCATCACCAGAGTGGCACAGTTAACTTGTTCTCCTGTGATACCCCTCATCACCAGAGTGGCACAGTTAACTTGTTCTCCTGTGATACCCCTCATCACCAGAGTGGCACAGTTAACTTGTTCTCCTGTGATACCCCTCATCACCAGAGTGGCACAGTTAACTTGTTCTCCTGTGATACCCCTCATCACCAGAGTGGCACAGTTAACTTGTTCTCCTGTGATACCCCTCATCACCAGAGTGGCACAGTTAACTTGTTCTCCTGCGATACCCCTCATCACCAGAGTGGCACAGTTAACTTGTTCTCCTGCGATACCCCTCATCACCAGAGTGACACAGTTAACTTGTTCCCCTGCGATACCCCTCATCACCAGAGTGGCACAGTTAACTTGTTCTCCTGTGATACCCCTCATCACCAGAGTGGCACAGTTAACTTGTTCTCCTGCGATACCCCTCATCACCAGAGTGACACAGTTAACTTGTTCCCCTGCGATACCCCTCATCACCAGAGTGGCACAGTTAACTTGTTCTCCTGTGATACCCCTCATCACCAGAGTGGCACAGTTAACTTGTTCTCCTGTGATACCCCTCATCACCAGAGTGGCACAGTTAACTTGTTCTCCTGTGATACCCCTCATCACCAGAGTGGCACAGTTAACTTGTTCTCCTGCGATACCCCTCATCACCAGAGTGACACAGTTAACTTGTTCCCCTGCGATACCCCTCATCACCAGAGTGACACAGTTAACTTGTTCTCCTGTGATACCCCTCATCACCAGAGTGGCACAGTTAACTTGTTCTCCTGTGATACCCCTCATCACCAGAGTGGCACAGTTAACTTGTTCCCCTGCGATACCCCTCATCACCAGAGTGGCACAGTTAACTTGTTCTCCTGCGATACCCCTCATCACCAGAGTGGCACAGTTAACTTGTTCTCCTGTGATACCCCTCATCACCAGAGTGGCACAGTTAACTTGTTCCCCTGCGATACCCCTCATCACCAGAGTGGCACAGTTAACTTGTTCTCCTGTGATACCCCTCATCACCAGAGTGGCACAGTTAACTTGTTCTCCTGCGATACCCCTCATCACCAGAGTGGCACAGTTAACTTGTTCTCCTGTGATACCCCTCATCACCAGAGTGGCACAGTTAACTTGTTCCCCTGCGATACCCCTCATCACCAGAGTGGCACAGTTAACTTGTTCTCCTGTGATACCCCTCATCACCAGAGTGGCACAGTTAACTTGTTCTCCATGATACCCTTATCACCAGAGTGGCACAGTTAACTTGTTCCCCTGCGATACCCCTCATCACCAGAGTGGCACAGTTAACTTGTTCTCCTGTGATACCCCTTATCACCAGAGTGGCACAGTTAACTTGTTCCCCATGATACCCCTCATCACCAGAGTGGCACAGTTAACTTGTTCTCCTGTGATACCCCTCATCACCAGAGTGGCACAGTTAACTTGTTCTCCTGTGATACCCCTCATCACCAGAGTGGCACAGTTAACTTGTTCCCCTGCGATACCCCTCATCACCAGAGTGGCACAGTTAACTTGTTCTCCTGTGATACCCCTCATCACCAGAGTGGCACAGTTAACTTGTTCTCCTGTGATACCCCTCATCACCAGAGTGGCACAGTTAACTTGTTCTCCTGTGATACCCCTCATCACCAGAGTGGCACAGTTAACTTGTTCTCCTGCGATACCCCTCATCACCAGAGTGACACAGTTAACTTGTTCCCCTGCGATACCCCTCATTTATTTGAGAGGATATTTTGATATTTGCTTTTAAAAAAAAGTGCAGTGAAAAAAAAGAAACAGAGATTCTAGGCCGAAACAGAAAAATAACACATGAGAAGAGAGAGAAACGTCTTCTCAACTACAGCTTTAAAACTTTATTTTTTTTGTTATCTTTCTAAACTGACGTCTGCCGCTTATGCAGCTTCAGAAAGCTAGTTCTTCTGTGTTGGTTTTTTATGTGCTGTGGTAGATTTCTTTTAAACTCTTGCCATGTGACGGCTGTTTCTGTGTTTTCGAGCAGTCATTCTGAAGTCTGTGTTTGTGTTTCAGGGAGCGGAGCGACGGCGGTGGTGCAGGCAGCGCTCTGTGCTCCCAGGAAGGAGAAAGTAGCGATCAAACGCATCAACCTGGAGAAATGCCAGACCAGCATGGACGAGCTCCTGGTAATGTACTGCGGTCTTTAGTAAAGCACAGGATGGCTTTTTGAGAGGAACAGACTGGCTAAAAGCACTTTACTATTACATTGGCAAAACAGTACAATTCTAACCTGAAAGCCATTAATAGGGATACTTGTGTGTAAAGAGGTTTTGATCTACACTACTGGTCAAAAGTTTTAGAACACCCCAATTTTTCCAGTTTTTATTGAAATTTAAGCAGTTCAAGTCCAGTGAATAACCTGAAATGGTACAAAGGTAAGTGGTAAACTGCCAGAGGTTAAAAAAAAAGTTTAGGTTACCAAAAACTGAAAAATAATGTACATTTCAGAGTTATACAAAAGGCCTTTTTCAGGGAACAAGTAATGGGTTAACAACTTACAGCTGTTCTGCAGCAATGGAAGTAAATTAAGCCTTGAAAGTTGATGCTAACAATTCCTACAGGTGTCCCAACTTTTGTTGATTACTTACAAACCCTCTGTCTGTATAAAAGCAGTGTTGGAACAGACTGTGTTACTACACCCTCTTAAGCATTATTTGGACAGTATTGTACTGCAGGAAGAGCGAGAAAAAGGCAATTAACAAAGGAAGACAGACAGACCATTATAACCTTTAAAAGTGTAGGTCTTTCCTTTAGAGAAATTGCAAAGAAAGCCAAGGTGTTAGTGAGTACAGTTTCCTACACCATCAAAGGCACTTGGAAACTGGAGGAAACTCTGACAGGAAGAGGTCTGGCAGACCCAAAGCCACAACAGAATCAGAAGACAAGTTTCTGAGAGTCAACAGCTTGCGTGATAGGCGGCTCACAGGACAACAGCTTCAAGCACAGCTTAACACTGGTCAAAGTCTCAGTTTCAACTGTGAAGAGAAGACTTCGAGCTGCAGGTTTGACAGGTTGAGTGGCAGTAAGAAAGCCATTGCTAAGATGGCAAAATAAGAAAAAGAGGCTTGCCTGGGCCATGAAGCACCGCCAGTGGACTACTGAAGACTGGAAGAAGGTCTTATGGACAGATGAATCAAAATTTGAAATCTTTGGTTCATCACGCAGGGTTTTTGTACCGTCGAGTAGGCTTAAAGGATGGTTCCTCGTGTGTGACACCAACTGTCAAACATGGAGGAGGAAGCGTGATGGTCTGGGGCTCTTTGCTGGATCCAGAGTCGGCGACTTGCACAGAGTGAGTGGCACCCTGAACCAAAACGGCTACCACAGCATTTTGCAGCGCCATGCAATACCCTCTGGTATACGCCTAGTTGGTCAGGGGTTCATCCTACAGCAAGATAATGACCCAAAGCATACCTCCAGGCTATGTCAGAACTACCTTAGAAGAAAAGAACAAGACGGTAGGCTTCAAATCATGGAATGGCCAGCACAGTCTCCAGACTTAAACCCCATCGAGCTGGTTTGGGATGAACTGGACAGAAGGGTGAAAGCAAAGCAACCTGCAAGTGCAACACATTTGTGGGAACTTCTGCAACAGTGTTGGGAAGAACTTTCCGAACAATATTTGATTTCCATTGTAGAAAGAATGCCACAAGTGTGTTCGGCTGCTATATCTGCAAAAGGTGGCTACTTTGATGAGTCAAAAAATTAGATTAAATTTTGTTAAACAAAACGATTCCATGATTTCTTTTTTATCTCCAATTGTTTATTTGTTCTATGTTTTAATTTCAGAGTACATTGAGACATTAAACTGCGTAAATTTCAATAAAAACTGGAAAAATGGAGGTGTTCTAAAACTTTTGACCGGTAGTGTAGGTGTAGAAATGATAGCAAAAAAGCTCTCTTCTGTAATGGGCAGTGTTGTGTGATAACTGCCATTACGGTTTCTGCCCTGTCCCCTGTCCTGTCCCTCTTCTGCATTGTGATTAAGACGCCGCTTGCGTGTGTGCGCTGGTCACCGGTCGCGCTTCAGCCTCTGCCCTGTTACGCTTGGAATGCATTATATTTTTGTACAGTACTGCTATTTTAACAGTCTGTGTTCGTTCTGAATGACAGTGGCTCAGGTTTAGGGCACCTTTGTGCTGAGCTGTAGATAGTGGGGCTGCCAGTCCCCCAGGATGATCAAGCTCTGAATGGTACCTGGTGTGAAATCCAGGAACTCAAAGGCAGTTGATAGAAAGATGCTGGATCCACAGACCATCCAGTCTGCAAGTTAGCCTTCGAAGGTGCCAATTTCTACTGGATGATTTGTCGATCAAATGCGAGTCAGACTGCATTAAGAAAGTGGCTACATATGCAACATTGTGCACTGTAACTAGTATTCGGGACTGTCAGTACTTACCCTACATGGGAACTTGGTCAGCCAAGTCCCAGGCAGGTCTCAACATTTGCAAACAGAGTGGTTGTCAATGAATATTACTGTGACAGTAGTGCTTCAGATGCAACAGGTTTGTTTGTTGTAGTATTAGGCACTGCAGAGGTCATTTGGCTTTTCTGAATCAAAGCTCATTTACATGTGCTGCCTAATAGTTTAATTTTTGAATTTGAAATGGTATCTGAGAAATCACTGTTCAGGATTAGTCGAAAGTACATCTAACCTGTGTAGAAGCTCATCCAGCGCTTTCAACAGCACTCTGCTTTGTGTTTGATAGTAGTTTGTGGGTACAGTCTTTGCTTTGTGTTTGATAGTAGTTTGTGGGTACAGCATACAGACCAGTGTTCTGCTGTACAGCATACAGGCCAGTGTTCTGCGGTACAGCATACAGACCAGTGTTCTGCTGTACAGCATACAGAAGCTCATTCAGGAGAAATCCTCTCTTACCTCTTACCTCCTCTTCTAGATCTCTGGCTGTCTACAGTATGTAGCCACGTGCCTGTGTGCTGTGTTGGCTTTTGAAAAAAAAAAAAAAAAATTATAAACCTCATTAATTTGATTAACTTAGCTGTGAAAAAGCACCTGACCTGACCTTGTTTTCACTAGTAAACACCAGTAAACCAGTAATATACAGTATAGTACATGGCACAATGAAAACAGTGCAGCGGTGGTTGATTCCTTATCGGTGTAGAGGTAGGAAAGTTAACTGCACTCAGAGCAGCACTGAGTGGGCTGAGTGGAATGATCCTGAGCGCACGCATGTCGGATATCGACCACATGTTGCAAAGCCTCATGTTTCAATGCAGAATCCCAAATAGCTAAAGCAAATGTGTTCCTCCAAGAGCGAGTCTTTTACTGTATCATAGTGTTGTGTGGTTGTAATAAAAGTAAATGCACACCTTAATAATGGCGATGCATCCTGAACTATTTACACTGGATACAAGTATGAGCAGCACCGTGCACAATACAGAGTGTGCAGCCCAAACAATGTACAAAGTCGATGAATGTAAAAATAATATTTGGAGACTTTGTGAGCCGTAAAAGATGAGCTTTGGGTTTCTTCTCACCATACTGTGAATGCACTGCAGGCCATCGTTTCCTCATCCTTCACAGTGCTGACCCCTGCTTCAGAGTTATTGAAGGCCATCGCTTCCTCATCCTTCACAGTGCTGACCCCCGCTTCACAGAGTTATTGAAGGCCATCGTTTCCTCATCCTTCACAGTGCTGACCCCCGCTTCACAGAGTTATTGAAGGCCATCGTTTCCTCAACCTTCACAGTGCTGACCCCTGCTTCAGAGTTATTGAAGGCCATCGTTTCCTCATCCTTCACAGTGCCGACCCCCGCTTCACAGAGTTCTTGAAGGCCATCGTTTCCTCATCCTTCACAGTGCCGACCCCCGCTTCAGAGTTATTGAAGGCCATCGTTTCCTCATCCTTCACAGTGCTGACCCCCGCTTCAGAGTTATTGAAGGCCATCGTTTCCTCATCCTTCACAGTGCTGACCCCCGCTTCACAGAGTTATTGACGGCCATCGTTTCCTCATCCTTCACAGTGCTGACCCCTGCTTCAGAGTTATTGAAGGCCATCGTTTCCTCATCCTTCACAGTGCCGACCCCCGCTTCAGAGTTATTGAAGGCCATCGTTTCCTCATCCTTCACAGTGCTGACCCCTGCTTCAGAGTTATTGAAGGCCATCGTTTCCTCATCCTTCACAGTGCTGACCCCCGCTTCAGAGTTATTGAAGGCCATCGTTTCCTCATCCTTCACAGTGCCGACCCCCGCTTCACAGAGTTATTGAAGCTAGGCTTTTGTGAAACAGGCTATTAGGGTTGGACAAAAAGTCATTGATGTTCTAGCTGATAAAAATGCCAATGCATTCTCTACATACTGTGGGCTTTCTGTGTGGTCAAAGCTTATGAAGCGTCCCCTTTAACCGGGACAGAATGCCTGGAATGGAAGCGGAAGAGTGGGGTGCAGCAATAGATTGGAATGTTACAGCAGAATGTGACCCAGTTGGAACTTTACTCATTTAAACTTCTGCCAGCTGAACCCATGAATCATTACTGGGAAGAAAGTTAACATGAGTCAGAGCAGGACCTACTCTCTCTAGAAAGCAAGGGAGTGTCCTGTATTACAGTACAGCAGCACCTACACCTTTCACAACCTCTCCAAGACCAGGCTTCAAGAGTGTTGGAGCTGTGATCCAAGCATAGCGTATTACAGCAGGACCCACACCTTTCACAACCTCTCCAAGACCAGGCTTCAAGAGTGTTGGAGCTATATTCCAAGCATAGCATATTACAGCAGGACCCACACCTTTCACAACCTCTCCAAGACCAGGCTTCAAGAGTGTTGGAGCTGTATTCCAAGCATAGCGTATTACAGCAGGACCCACACCTTTCACAGCCTCTCCAAGACCAGGCTTCAAGAGTGTTGGAGCTGTGATCCAAGCATAGCGTATTACAGCAGGACCCACACCTTTCACAGCCTCTCCAAGACCAGGCTTCAAGAGTGTTGGAGCTGTGATCCAAGCATAGCGTATTACAGCAGGACCCACACCTTTCACAGCCTCTCCAAGACCAGGCTTCAAGAGTGTTGGAGCTGTGATCCAAGCATAGCGTATTACAGCAGGACCCACACCTTTCACAGCCTCTCCAAGACCAGGCTTCAAGAGTGTTGGAGCTGTGATCCAAGCATAGCGTATTACAGCAGGACCCACACCTTTCACAGCCTCCAAGACCAGGCTTCAAGAGTGTTGGAGCTGTGATCCAAGCATAGCGTGTTACAGCAGGACCCACACCTTTCACAGCCTCCAAGACCAGGCTTCAAGAGTGTTGGAGCTGTGATCCAAGCATAGCGTGACACAGCAGGACCCACACCTTTCACAGCCTCTCCAAGACCAGGCTTCAAGAGTGTTGGAGCTGTGATCCAAGCATACAGCGATACAGCAGGACCCACACCTTTCACAGCCTCTCCAAGACCAGGCTTCAAGAGTGTTGGAGTTGTGATCCAAGGACAGTAAACATATTGCATGTTGTTTTTTTTAATTTTTTTTTTTTTAGGTAGCCTTCAAGGATCATAAATCTATAACAGTCTGTGACTTCATTTCCCAGACTGCTGTAGCGTGCCACAGTTGAGTCGACTCCTGCTATTAATAGCAGTAATTAAAGTTTAAAATAACCTACTGCTTCATTTACTAAGCCACTGGATGTGCCTTACAGTTTCATGAAACGGAGCCCATTTTTGAGAAAGCTAGCCTCCATTGCTTCTGGTTTTGCAAGAAGGCAGGGAAAATGACTGTATTTGTGTGTAATAGGATCTTACTGGGAACTCCTTCGATAGGAGTGAATGCACAGAGTACTTGGAAATGTGTTGAGGCTGTGTATTGCGTTTTGGTGGTAGAGGGGGAGTTGCAGTGATTATCCTGCTGCTCCTCTTCTTTTAGAGCTGCACTGATACTATGGGTTCAAAGTCTGGCATTGTAGGTCTCTTCAGAACATTCACGTCATTTAAACCAGGGGGTCCAATCCCGGTCCTGGAGCGCCATTCCGCTCCAGGTTTAGCAGGTAAAATGAGATCATGAACGACTTCAGGGTCTGGATGCAGGTTTAATTGGGTCAATGAAATCATTTAGAACAGGGTTGAAACAAAATGGAGGGAGGTAACCAGTGGTGTACCACAGGGATCATTATTAGGTCCTCTGCTATTCCTAATCTACATTAAT
Organism: Acipenser oxyrinchus oxyrinchus; assembly: GCA_030684275.1. Classification (NCBI taxonomy): domain Eukaryota; kingdom Metazoa; phylum Chordata; class Actinopteri; order Acipenseriformes; family Acipenseridae; genus Acipenser; species Acipenser oxyrinchus. Next base: position 861,333 of record CM060250.1, read on the forward strand.
GATTTAGATTCTGGAATAGTAAGCAAACTTGTTAAATTTGCAGACGACACAAAAATAGGAGGAGTGGCAAACACTGTTGCAGCAGCAAAGGTCATTCAAAATGATCTAGACAGCATTCAGAACTGGGCAGACACATGGCAAATGACATTTAATAGAGAAAAGTGTAAAGTATTGCATGCAGGCAATAAAAATGTGCATTATAAATATCATATGGGAGATACTGAAATTGAAGAAGGGGACTATGAAAAAGACCTAGGAGTTTATGTTGACTCAGAAATGTCTTCATCTAGACAATGTGGGGAAGTTATAAAAAAGGCCAACAAGATGTCGGATATATTGTGAGAAGTGTTGAATTTAAATCAAGGGAAGTAATGTTAAAACTTTACAATGCATTAGTAAGACCTCACCTAGAATATTGTGTTCAGTTCTGGTCACCTCGTTACAAAAAGGATATTGCTGCTCTAGAAAGAGTGCAAAGAAGAGCAACCAGAATTATCCCGTGTTTAAAAGGCATGTTGTATGCAGACAGACTAAAAGAATTGAATCTATTCAGTCTTGAACAAAGAAGACTACGCGACGATCTGATTCAAACATTCGAAATCCTAAAGACCCAGGGGACTTTTTTGACCTGAAAAAAGAAAGAAGGACCAGGGGTCACAAATGGAGATTAGATAAAAGGGCATTCAGAACAGAAGATAGGAGGCACTTTTTTACACAGAGAATTGTGAGGGTCTGGAACCAACTCCCCAGTAATGTTGTTGAAGCTGACACCCTGGGAACCTTCAAGAAGCTGCTTGATGAGATTCTGGGATCAAAAAGCTACTAACAACCAAACGAGCAAGATACTTTCTTATGTTCTTATGTTCTTAAAGACCAGGACTGGAATGGCCAACTTTAACCCCCCGCACTAAATGATACGTGCTATCATACAGTACCTGCTCTGATCATAAGGAAAGAGGGTCATCACAACTGCTGGGACAAACATCGATTTTTCATGTTCGAAATGATCTTCGCGGCGACGACCTGAAACCCACGCACCGCGAACGAGCGTCTTAACCACGATGGGAAAGAGCTGGGCTCGTCTGCATTTGTGGTTCTGGAGCTTTCAAGCTCATCTCATCACTCTGATGAGACAGAATCTGTAACAGCAGTGTATCACACAGCACTGCCCGCTACACCTCTATCAAACAGAATCCACAATGACAGTGTATCACACGGCACTGCCCGCTACACCTCTATCAAACAGAATCCACAATGACAGTGTATCACACAGCACTGCCCGCTACACCTCTATCAAACAGAATCCACAATGACAGTGTATCACACAGCACTGCCCGCTACACCTCTATCAAACAGAATCCACAATGACAGTGTATCACACAGCACTGCCCGTTACACCTCTATCAAACAGAATCCACAATGACAGTGTATCACACAGCACTGCCCGCTACACCTCTATCAAACAGAATCCACAATGACAGTGTATCACACAGCACTGCCCGCTACACCTCTATCAAACAGAATCCACAATGACAGTGTATCACACAGCACTGCCCGCTACACCTCTATCAAACAGAATCCACAATGACAGTGTATCACACAGCACTGCCCGCTACACCTCTATCAAACAGAATCCACAATGACAGTGTATCACACAGCACTGCCCGCTACACCTCTATCAAACAGAATCCACAATGACAGTGTATCACACAGCACTGCCCGCTACACCTCTATCAAACAGAATCCACAATGACAGTGTATCACACAGCACTGCCCGCTACACCTCTATCAAACAGAATCCACAATGACAGTGTATCACACAGCACTGCCGCTACACCTCTATCAAACAGAATCCACAATGACAGTGTATCACACAGCACTGCCCGCTACACCTCTATCAAACAGAATCCACAATGACAGTGTATCACACAGCACTGCCCGTTACACCTCTATCAAACAGAATCCACAATGACAGTGTATCACACAGCACTGCCCGCTACACCTCTATCAAACAGAATCCACAATGACAGTGTATCACACAGCACTGCCCGCTACACCTCTATCAAACAGAATCCACAATGACAGTGTATCACACAGCACTGCCCGCTACACCTCTATCAAACAGAATCCACAATGACAGTGTATCACACAGCACTGCCCGCTACACCTCTATCAAACAGAATCCACAATGACAGTGTATCACACAGCACTGCCCGCTACACCTCTATCAAACAGAATCCACAATGACAGTGTATCACACAGCACTGCCCGCTACACCTCTATCAAACAGAATCCACAATGACAGTGTATCACACGGCACTGCCCGCTACACCTCTATCAAACAGAATCCACAAAGACAGTGTATCACACAGCACTGCCCGCTACACCTCTATCAAACAGAATCCACAATGACAGTGTATCACACAGCACTGCCCGTTACACCTCTATCAAACAGAATCCACAATGACAGTGTATCACACAGCACTGCCCGCTACACCTCTATCAAACAGAATCCACAATGACAGTGTATCACACAGCACTGCCCGTTACACCTCTATCAAACAGAATCCACAATGACAGTGTATCACACAGCACTGCCCGCTACACCTCTATCAAACAGAATCCACAATGACAGTGTATCACACGGCACTGCCCGTTACACCTCTATCAAACAGAATCCACAATGACAGTGTATCACACGGCACTGCCCGCTACACCTCTATCAAACAGAATCCACAATGACAGTGTATCACACAGCACTGCCCGCTACACCTCTATCAAACAGAATCCACAATGACAGTGTATCACACAGCACTGCCCGTTACACCTCTATCAAACAGAATCCACAATGACAGTGTATCACACAGCACTGCCCGTTACACCTCTATCAAACAGAATCCACAATGACAGTGTATCACACAGCACTGCCCGTTACACCTCTATCAAACAGAATCCACAATGACAGTGTATCACACAGCACTGCCCACTACACCTCTATCAAACAGAATCCACAATGACAGTGTATCACACAGCACTGCCCGCTACACCTCTATCAAACAGAATCCACAATGACAGTGTATCACACAGCACTGCCCGTTACACCTCTATCAAACAGAATCCACAATGACAGTGTATCACACAGCACTGCCCGTTACACCTCTATCAAACAGAATCCACAATGACAGTGTATCACACAGCACTGCCCGTTACACCTCTATCAAACAGAATCCACAATGACAGTGTATCACACAGCACTGCCCGTTACACCTCTATCAAACAGAATCCACAATGACAGTGTATCACACAGCACTGCCCGTTACACCTCTATCAAACAGAATCCACAATGACAGTGTATCACGCAGCACTGCCCGCTACACCTCTATCAAACAGAATCCACAATGACAGTGTATCACACAGCACTGCCCGTTACACCTCTATCAAACAGAATCCACAATGACAGTGTATCACACAGCACTGCCCGTTACACCTCTATCAAACAGAATCCACAATGACAGTGTATCACACAGCACTGCCCGCTACACCTCTATCAAACAGAATCCACAATGACAGTGTATCACGCAGCACTGCCCGCTACACCTCTATCAAACAGAATCCACAATGACAGTGTATCACGCAGCACTGCCCGTTACACCTCTATCAAACAGAATCCACAATGACAGTGTATCACACAGCACTGCCCGTTACACCTCTATCAAACAGAATCCACAATGACAGTGTATCACACAGCACTGCCCGTTACACCTCTATCAAACAGAATCCACAATGACAGTGTATCACACAGCACTGCCCGTTACACCTCTATCAAACAGAATCCACAATGACAGTGTATCACACAGCACTGCCTGTTACACCTCTATCAAACAGAATCCACAATGACAGTGTATCACACAGCACTGCCCGTTACACCTCTATCAAACAGAATCCACAATGACAGTGTATCACACAGCACTGCCCGTTACACCTCTATCAAACAGAATCCACAATGACAGTGTATCACACAGCACTGCCCGTTACACCTCTATCAAACAGAATCCACAATGACAGTGTATCACACAGCACTGCCCTCTACACCTCTATCAAACAGAATCCACAATGACAGTGTATCACACAGCACTGCCCGCTACACCTCTATCAAACAGAATCCACAATGACAGTGTATCACACAGCACTGCCCGCTACACCTCTATCAAACAGAATCCACAATGACAGTGTATCACACAGCACTGCCTGTTACACCTCTATCAAACAGAATCCACAATGACAGTGTATCACACAGCACTGCCCGCTACACCTCTATCAAACAGAATCCACAATGACAGTGTATCACACAGCACTGCCCACTACACCTCTATCAAACAGAATCCACAATGACAGTGTATCACACAGCACTGCCCTCTACACCTCTATCAAACAGAATCCACAAAGACAGTGTATCACACAGCACTGCCTGTTACACCTCTATCAAACAGAATCCACAATGACAGTGTATCACACAGCACTGCCCACTACACCTCTATCAAACAGAATCCACAATGACAGTGTATCACACAGCACTGCCTGTTACACCTCTATCAAACAGAATCCACAATGACAGTGTATCACACAGCACTGCCTGTTACACCTCTATCAAACAGAATCCACAATGACAGTGTATCACACAGCACTGCCCGCTACACCTCTATCAAACAGAATCCACAATGACAGTGTATGACACAGCACTGCCCACTACACCTCTATCAAACAGAATCCACAATGACAGTGTATGACACAGCACTGCCTGTTACACCTCTATCAAACAGAATCCACAATGACAGTGTATCACACAGCACTGCCCGCTACACCTCTATCAAACAGAATCCACAATGACAGTGTATGACACAGCACTGCCTGTTACACCTCTATCAAACAGAATCCACAATGACAGTGTATCACACAGCACTGCCCGTTACACCTCTATCAAACAGAATCCACAATGACAGTGTATCACACAGCACTGCCCGCTACACCTCTATCAAACAGAATCCACAATGACAGTGTATCACACAGCACTGCCCGTTACACCTCTATCAAACAGAATCCACAATGACAGTGTATCACACAGCACTGCCCGCTACACCTCTATCAAACAGAATCCACAATGACAGTGTATCACACAGCACTGCCTGTTACACCTCTATCAAACAGAATCCACAATGACAGTGTATCACACAGCACTGCCCGCTACACCTCTATCAAACAGAATCCACAATGACAGTGTATCACACAGCACTGCCCGCTACACCTCTATCAAACAGAATCCACAATGACAGTGTATCACACAGCACTGCCCGTTACACCTCTATCAAACAGAATCCACAATGACAGTGTATCACACAGCACTGCCCGCTACACCTCTATCAAACAGAATCCACAATGACAGTGTATCACACAGCACTGCCTGTTACACCTCTATCAAACAGAATCCACAATGACAGTGTATCACACAGCACTGCCCGCTACACCTCTATCAAACAGAATCCACAATGACAGTGTATCACACAGCACTGCCTGTTACACCTCTATCAAACAGAATCCACAATGACAGTGTATCACACAGCACTGCCCTCTACACCTCTATCAAACAGAATCCACAAAGACAGTGTATCACACAGCACTGCCCGTTACACTCTTCCCCCCCGTAACCTCAATGTTGGAAAACATGGAAAGATGAATTAATGCGATATAAGATGCAAGTATTTACAGTTTTGTACACTGTTAGTTTTGCAGAAAAAAGTGGCAGTGAAGGTATGAGAAACTGATAAGTGCAAGATTGCATAAAATAGAACTGACGGCAGAAATTGGCCGAACCCACAAATCTGTGCATAGAGCCAACAGTGGCAGTTTAGCAGCTGAAGCAACCGCAATCACCCAGTGCTGGAGGGACCAATACACCCAAGATAGCATAGTTTAGGCATAGTGTGAGAACACAAAAGAACAAAATGACAAATACAAAACATAAACACAGTCAAGCTAGAACCAGTTTACTTTCTGCAATAGCAACCTTTAGGTCCCTTTAGCACACAGCACGTCATTCTCTTTGTACATGCAACCCTACGCAGGTGTAGCCTACAGGGTGTTGTCCCATGGTGATTGGACCTACAAAGAAACATGGGAGGGTAAAAACCCGGGTGCAAATGGGTATTTAAAGAGCTTTTTCAGTCTGCATCTTAGAATCTGCTTGAACGATTCTCTGCATATATTGAATAAACAAAACTAATATCTAAAGAAAAGGACACTGTGCATTTCTTTGCATCTAGGTCACATCAAGAAACAATTACTCACTACTTCGAGAACTAACTTCTAACTTCAACTTCACTCCGCGATCGGCTGCAGCCAATTTCTGAGACCCGAGTCATGGCACCAGTATGACAGGGTGTAGGCTGAATGGAAAAGAGCTCGCTGTCGGTGCACGGGGCCTCCGCCTATTAAAAAAGAAAGAGAGAAACACTGCGTTTTGTATTTAAAATGGTTTTCTTTGCATAGTTATCTTTTTGATACATTCATTTATAAATTCAGTTTGATGAACAAATACAAACATGGCCATTTTTAACACTGAATACGTTGTCAAGCATTAGCAGTGATGTTTTATCAGTGACTGAATACAACTCCTACAAAAAAAATACTTTAGGTTGCCATTACTCTTACTCTTCTTAGGTTTAAATGTTGCATTTACAATTAGTGTACCCATTATGGGATAAGTCTCCTGAAGCCCTGTCACATTGTCAGTGCCTCTTCTTGAAGTCACCAGGCTAGAAGTGTGAGGTGTTGTGTGGGTTGGGCCACTGTAGTGTGTCTGTTGCTTGTCACAGTATGTTTCACACGTATGTCGGTAATGACCTGCTCGATTTGCAGACTGGGAGATTTTCACTTTTTATGTACATTCTTCTTGGTATGTCAGCTTCACTCTTCAGCTTGCAGCCATTCAAACTGAAACGCTTGATTTGGATCTCAATTAATTTAAGCTTGGAAGCAGAAGTTGGCGAGGGAAGAAAGGCTGCAAAAAGCAGCAGCTGAAGGTCTGGAGAAGAAAGGCTGGCTTAGTGGTTACAGATGAGCACAAGTAGTGAGGGAATCTTCCAAATCTGTGCAACCACTTGCTTGTTTTGTGACCCGAAAAGCATTTTGTGTCGCTATGCGCCCTTGCAAATGATATGTGCAGTACAGGAACCCTCCAGAAAAGGACATCTAATGAGGCTGTGAACTTGTTGTAACCTTTGCCTTCTGTGTCTCAGCTGTTAATGCTTGTTTTGCTTCACAGTACAGTAGCTTCTTTGGATGATTCACTTTAGAATGACTTTCTTGTGTCCCTGGGGGGGCCAACATTCCTTCAGTAGATAAATAAGCAATACAAGTTTGCTTGTGTTTATTATCCACCGGGGGGGTATGGCTGTGGTCCAGTGGTTAAAGAAAAGGGCTTGTAACCAGGAGGTCCCCGGTTCAAATCCCAGCTCACTCACTGACTCATTGTGTGACCCTGAGCAAGTCACTTAACCTCCTTGTGCTCCGTCTTTCAGGTGAGACGTAGTTGTAAGGGACTCTGCAGCTGATGCATAGTTCACACACCCTAGTCTCTGTAAGTTGCCTTGGATAAAGCGTCTGGTAAATAAACTACTACTACTAATAATAATAATAATGGTGGAGATTCATGTTTTATGCTTGAATTTGTTTTTTGATGAAACTTGGACAAAGTTTTTGAGAGTTCTGGCTTGCAGTTGCTTAGGCAATGTAGAACTATATCTATAACCAGTTCTTCGAGTCATGCTAGATCTGTAGCAAGCAAACAAAGCTTTCTGAATTGACTTTGCTACTGTACTGTCTTTGTATACTCGGAGGGGTTGTCAGGGTTGCCAAAGTGGGGACCACAGTGTTGGATGAATGTGCAAGGAGACCCTTCATGGATTATTTATGTTGCATAGCACAAGGGTAGCTCTTTCTTCTAGTAACACTTATTACCCTGAATAAACAGATTACCACAGCCTTGTTTCTTTAACACTTAAACAAACGTGGCCATGCAAACCCTTCCATGCTGCTTTTTCTCGCAGTTTAAATCGGCATGGAGCAGTATTCGCTTCTCACAGTTATTTTAATTCTAGAGCAGTGAGGATTATATATAAAAAAATGAACGGATAAAATAAATGTTGGTGTTTATAATTGGTAAATTCAGTGTTTAAAATCCCTTAAGAAAATGTCCATTCCCCTTCCCATAATGAACAGTTATGGTGAAAAATAATCTGAGTGGCCAGCTGAGGATCTCATCTGCTTATGATGGTGTGGATCCTGGAGCATGCTGAGACCTGAGCTACTGCGCAGCAGTGTTTACAATGCACTGCGCAAGCTGAGACCTGAGCTACTGCACAGCAGTGTTTACAATGCACTGCGCAAGCTGAGACCTGAGCTACTGCACAGCAGTGTTTATAATGCACTGCGCAAGCTGAGACCTGAGCTACTGCACAGCAGTGTTTATAATGCACTGCGCAAGCTGAGACCTGAGCTACTGCACAGCAGTGTTTATAATGCACTGCGCAAGCTGAGACCTGAGCTACTGCACAGCAGTGTTTATAATGCACTGCGCAAGCTGAGACCTGAGCTACTGCACAGCAGTGTTTATAATGCACTGCGCAAGCTGAAACCTGAGCTACTGCACAGCAGTGTTTATAATGCACTGCGCAAGCTGAAACCTGAGCTACTGCACAGCAGTGTTTATAATGCACTGCACAAGCTGAGACCTGAGCTACTGCACAGCAGTGTTTATAATGCACTGCGCAAGCTGAAACCTGAGCTACTGCACAGCAGTGTTTATAATGCACTGCACAAGCTGAGACCTGAGCTACTGCACAGCAGTGTTTATAATGCACTGCACAAGCTGCTTGAACTGTATTGGGTGCAATTTACAGTGATATTTTGTATGATCTACATTTACCGACTGTTTTGTTTTTCATAACCGCAATACAGATACACTAGCTATGCATCTGCAATATTTGTAGTTCTGTATGATTCTTTATTGTTTGTTCTTACGTCGCTATGAAATCAGGTCAGGAATAATAATAGATTGCACTGTGAACTGAAACCCATGCAGGTGGTGATGAAACATTCTGACCAATAAGAGCTCAGTTCAATTAGTCACGTTACTCTCCTGTGCCTAACTGTTTCGTGGCAGCTAGGCTTGTGTCACACTTATTCCACATAAATCACACACGTTTAAATGTCTTTTCACATTATAGCACAAATATCACCGTTTATTTTAGAATACTTTGCTTCTGTTCTGTCAAATATATTCATTGTTTTATTCTGTTGTCCGAGCAACAATCCCAACTTCCTGTTGCTGTTGTCTGTGCCTGTTTGACATGAGCTTCTCAGTGGCATTAAATTACTTGCATTGAAGTCACTCTTTGTTAGTTAATTAAATTGGCTTCAAATAAAATCAGCTGAACAATCACAGCAATTGTGATTATGCAAATTGGAATTGGAATTGGAATAGAAAAGCAGGAATTGACCCCGACCCTGCATAACAGGAATGGCAGCTGTGAACAGAGTTCGATCTCAGTAGCTTCTCTCCCTGTCCAGTACATTTACAGGATCAATGGCTCTACACTCCTCTACTTTCCAGATGGTTGTACAGAAAGACATTGCAGTAGCACAGCATTTCATTTACACTGTATTGTCTGCCTGGGCCCAGTTAAACAGAATAATAAAGATATGCAAATGCAAGCTGAACAGTATCCTTCAAACCCCCCATTGTTTCCTCATCTGGCTACACCCTCCTGAATAGACACAGGGTGACCTGCCTTGTCCACAATTTGAATGCAAAACCACACACATTACATTAACCCCCGGCATTGTTCTACAAAAAAAAAAAAAAAAAAGGTTTGTCTGTTTTCCATGCTAGAACACGAGTCCCACTGAAATGACAGATCCATCAGACTGGAAAAGAACTGTGTCTATTAATACCTCGTGGCACCCCAGCGGTAAGGGACCGGCCCACCTGTGGGTGTGATGTCTGTCAAACAGCTGTGCTTTCGTTCTTAATGCTCTGGTCAGGGGAGAGCTGTCTGTTAAAGCAAGAAAGCCCTTGCATCTTGATTTCAAAGGGTCTGTGTGTGAAATGCTAGTAAAGCATGCATGCCTGTAAGCATTCCCTAATTGTGCAGTGCTTTGCAGTTACTGTACTGAGCAGATATCCAAGAGCGTTTGCTTGAGGCCACTTCAAAAAAAGCATGGAAACTAATAAGCAGCTATTGTAGTATTTCAAATAACAACAAACTCTTTAAAGGTGTTTAAAAACATCATGATTTTCTTTGGGATTGTAATTCCGGTCCTCCTGCGATTTAAAAAGACACAGTACAGTTTTAATAAATAAAAGTCACAAGGAGTTTGTTGGCAGCCTAGTGTAGCCAGTAGCCTGTCATCAAGCCCTGGATGACTGATTTGGTTGGAGTCCTAATCGGAAGCATCATTTAATGAATTAAAAACCATGACCTTTAAACAGAGGAATGCAAAGTGCTTGTCATGTATTCACTGTGATTGGAGAAGGCAGTCAGTGTGCCCCCCGTGCAGACTGTACCCTCCATCACTCAACAGACCTTTCATCTCCTTGTGCGTGTGTTTCTTTCACAAGCTGTGTGTAAATTCCTTCCTGGCCCAGGCATGCACTACCCCTCAGGTATTCTGATCCCTTTGACAGCTTCCCAGCAGTTCAATCTCCAGGACTCTGTTACACCGAGCTACTGTGCAGGTCTATTTAATTGCTTGACATGTAAGTAATGAGTAATCATGACTTTCTAGTGTGACTGTAAAGGTAATTTGCCTCAGACCCTTTTCACACAAAGGATTCAGGAGTTTAAAGAACTGTCGTAAAGCTAAGTGAGAGGCTGGTAACAACAGTTCACTAGCTTCCACTTCACCTCTTCCTACCTGTTGTGTTGTGAGTGTGTGGGAGAAAAGGTTATGGTAACAAATCCATCTAATGATTAAACTACCCAACTGCATGCCTAGGGCACTGATAATAATACTGGTCATCCCTGGGGTGTGTTTTTTGTTTTCTTCAAATATTCTGCATTGGTTATTCTAATCCATGAGTTGCAACAAGTCGTTTGGGTTGCTTTAAACACCCATGAGTTGCAACAATCGCCCTTCACATGCAATTAATACCGTACCCAATAAACCAAGATCACAGGCATCTTGCAGCAGTAATCAATAACAGTAACAATTACAGCAGCAGAAGAGCCCTGGTCTGCAGTATGGTAATCGACCAGATTTAAATCTACCTTGAGACGAGTGAAATGAGTCTGTCGATGGCCGTTCTCATCACATGAGAGCCCCAGGATTTGAGTCTGCTCAGCAGAGTGGCCACGCAGTCAGGGCTGAAAAGCCTTCTTTTATGAAAACCAGACTGACGTGTTTGTTTCACTACCTCACCTCACCTATCTTTAATAAAGCATTCCATTCAGAAGCACGTTCAGTAAAAGAAAATGAAGATTTCAAGATACTGGTGCCATGGCTTTCCAGTCATTGAAGACTAAAGTCAAATCCAATTATGAACTTTACTCCAGGTAGTCATCAGTATAATATATATTCCCAACGTTCCGGTATGTTTAGCATACCTGTGTCCAGGGAAAGTGTGTTTGAAAACATACATTGGAGGTATTTATAGGCTTATGATGCCATGGTAACCACACATTTATTTCTCATATATATGAACTACTGTATTTGGTTCTCCCCATGTCAATACAGTCAAGACTGAAACAGTTTTTGGAGAAGCAATAAGAAAAACCCTAAATCACTGTGTGTACAGCTGTTGTTTTGTTGGCTCGCTGTACAGAAGCAATCTCTTCAATAATAATATTCTTTTTTCTGTACAATTCTATTTAAAGCTGTACGGTAATGGTGAACATTGTTAAAGACTGATCATGTTTTGAAAAGGTCTGCTGGAATATGTTATCATTTGCTTCTTAGTCACAGTATACCTCTTACTGTAAGTAATAGGGTTGGGTGTTTCATTATCGGCTATAAGACCTCAAAATGTTTGAAATCCTGCTCATCTCCCATTGATTACAACCTTCTCTCTAGTTAGTAGCGCTTTCTCTCACCTGCTTTTTCACTTGTTGGCTTGTTAAAATACAGCTGTATCGCTCTTCTCTCTCGCATTGGGGGTGGGGGTGGGAGTGCTGAATTAAATGAATTTTCCGATGCCCAGTTTAAAACACTGACACCTGACTCCTCCCCAGCCTGTCTTTATGGACAAATTGGATGTGTACAGAGAGACTGAGTAATAAAACACTGACTGTACTGCTGGAACACCACTTCATATCATTATCCATACAAAAAATGTTCATTAAAATAAATAACAAAGACTAAACAAATACCTGATACTATCACGCTAATCAGTTGGAGTTCCAGCCCCAGGAAGTCATGTCTGTGCCATGTGTGTTTCAGTCGAGGAGCCTTTCCTTACAGCTCATCCTGAATGCAAACAAGATCTGCCTCCTGATAAAAGCACACAGTGCACTGCACAGAACACTAGCCGTGGATGAAAGCAAACTGAAATCAAGGAGTCATACTTCAGTGTAAAATGATCCACGATTTAGGGGCACCTTGTCTTCTTAATTTCGTATACCTGCCAACATGAATTGGTGGCGAGAGTGGTTCCAGGAATAGTTTTATTGTGATGGTAGCCTTCCTAAATAAGATTAGTGTAGCTGTAACATTTAATCGTGGAGCTCGCTAATGTGCTAATCCTGGTAATGCGCACCGCATGCAGAACAGTTGATATGTATCAGATTGGAATGTACCACCCTCTTAAAATAAATGGACTGGCACGCTGTTTGCAAATTGCAGTCCCAACTTCAACTGTGCCCTTGCCATAAATCTGTAGCTAGCCACCCAATTGTCTGTCTCGGCCTCTTGCTATGTGTAGTTGCTTAGTCACTGGTTGGACACTGGCTCCAGTTTTAGTCGCTGTACAGTTTGCAAATATATACAGTAGTTTAGATGTTGAAAATATCAGATGTGTACCGCCCCACGGCTGTAGTGGGGGGAAAGAGATTACCCCTATGGGTTTGTTTTGCTTCCCTGGACTAGGGTTGCCACCTGTGCCTATTTTCCCTGGATCGTCCTGGTTTTGAGGCAGTGCAGTAGTTGAATCCCATTGTAATGTATCTGAAAGGGGCTGGATAGAGCTGTAGGCAGAGCAGTAGTTGAATCCCATTGTAATGTATCTGAAAGGGGCTGGATAGAGCTGTAGGCAGTGCGGTAGTTGAATCCCATTGTAATGTATCTGAAAGGGGCTGGATAGAGCTGTAGGCAGAGCAGTAGTTGAATCCCATTGTAATGTATCTGAAAGGGGCTGGATAGAGCTGTAGGCAGAGCAGTAGTTGAATCCCATTGTAATGTATCTGAAAGGGGCTGGATAGAGCTGTAGGGAGTGCAGTAGTTGAATCCCATTGTAATGTATCTGAAAGGGGCTGGATAGAGCTGTAGGCAGTGCAGTAGCTGAATCCCATTGTAATGTATCTGAAAGGGGCTGGATAGAGCTGTAGGCAGAGCAGTAGTTGAATCCCATTGTAATGTATCTGAAAGTGGCTGGATAGAGCTGTAGGGAGTGCAGTAGTTGAATCCCATTGTAATGTATCTGAAAGGGGCTGGATAGAGCTGTAGGCAGTGCAGTAGCTGAATCCCATTGTAATGTATCTGAAAGGGGCTGGATAGAGCTGTAGGCAGAGCAGTAGTTGAATCCCATTGTAATGTATCTGAAAGGGGCTGGATAGAGCTGTAGGCAGAGCAGTAGTTGAATCCCATTGTAATGTATCTGAAAGGGGCTGGATAGAGCTGTAGGCAGAGCAGTAGTTGAATCCCATTGTAATGTATCTGAAAGGGGCTGGATAGAGCTGTAGGCAGAGCAGTAGTTGAATCCCATTGTAATGTATCTGAAAGGGGCTGGATAGAGCTGTAGGCAGTGCAGTAGTTGAATCCCATTGTAATGTATCTGAAAGGGGCTGGATAGAGCTGTAGGCAGTGCAGTAGTTGAATCCCATTGTAATGTATCTGAAAGGGGCTGGATAGAGCTGTAGGCAGAGCAGTAGTTGAATCCCATTGTAATGTATCTGAAAGTGGCTGGATAGAGCTGTAGGCAGTGCAGTAGTTGAATCCCATTGTAATGTATCTGAAAGGGGCTGGATAGAGCTGTAGGCAGAGCAGTAGTTGAATCCCATTGTAATGTATCTGAAAGTGGCTGGATAGAGCTGTAGGCAGTGCAGTAGTTGAATCCCATTGTAATGTATCTGAAAGGGGCTGGATAGAGCTGTAGGCAGAGCAGTAGTTGAATCCCATTGTAATGTATCTGAAAGTGGCTGGATAGAGCTGTAGGCAGTGCAGTAGTTGAATCCCATTGTAATGTATCTGAAAGGGGCTGGATAGAGCTGTAGGCAGTGCGGTAGTTGAATCCCATTGTAATGTATCTGAAAGGGGCTGGATAGAGCTGTAGGGAGTGCAGTAGCTGAATCCCATTGTAATGTATCTGAAAGGGGCTGGATAGAGCTGTAGGCAGTGCAGTAGTTGAATCCCATTGTAATGTATCTGAAAGGGGCTGGATAGAGCTGTAGGGAGTGCAGTAGCTGAATCCCATTGTAATGTATCTGAAAGGGGCTGGATAGAGCTGTAGGCAGTGCAGTAGTTGAATCCCATTGTAATGTATCTGAAAGGGGCTGGATAGAGCTGTAGGCAGTGCAGTAGCTGAATCCCATTGTAATGTATCTGAAAGGGGCTGGATAGAGCTGTAGGCAGTGCAGTAGTTGAATCCCATTGTAATGTACCTGAAAGGGGCTGGATAGAGCTGTAGGGAGTGCAGTAGCTGAATCCCATTGTAATGTATCTGAAAGGGGCTGGATAGAGCTGTAGGCAGAGCAGTAGTTGAATTCCATTGTAATGTATCTGAAAGGGGCTGGATAGAGCTGTAGGGAGTGCAGTAGCTGAATCCCATTGTAATGTATCTGAAAGGGGCTGGATAGAGCTGTAGGCAGTGCAGTAGTTGAATCCCATTGTAATGTACCTGAAAGGGGCTGGATAGAGCTGTAGGGAGTGCAGTAGCTGAATCCCATTGTAATGTATCTGAAAGGGGCTGGATAGAGCTGTAGACAGTGCAGTAGTTGAATCCTATTGCTATCGGCACAGACTCTTCTTGTACATTGTCATCTCAATGCGGTAAACCACCATTAATTCATCACACAATAACCCTATAGGATGGTGCACATAAAGAATGTTTATTGTTTAATAATTCTGTTTTACTTTGAATTTGATGATGATACAGAACTTCCTTCAACAAGTTCAACCGTAAGGGCTGAAGAACAGCGAGGAGGTGGTGTTGTGAGTTAAAACATCAAGCCGTTATTAACCCTGCAAAATGAAGGAAATACGAAGACAGCTACTTGAGTTTCAGTTTTATTTGGACTGGAAGTGGAGATATACCTGAACCGCAGTATGTAATTTGTGCACAAGTACTGTCTAATGAATGTGTGAAACCTTCCAAATTACAGAGACATTTATTTACCATGCATGAAATATATAAAAACATTCATTTTTTGAGCGAAAGGCTAAGGAACTGCTTGGTACTAAAGCTGTAATGAAATCCACAACTACCACAGATAAAAAGCTTGTAGTGGCATTGTCAAAGTGGTGCAGGAAATTGTTTAAGAAAAGCAATCGCATATGATTGCTGAGGAGTTGATAATCCGTGTGCCATTGAAATTGTAAAGGAAAATTGGAGAGCAGAAGGCCAGGGAACTGGCAAAAATACCAGTGTGAAAGGACACTCAAACGACGGATTGCTTTTATGTCAGTAGACAGTTTTCGCAGTGCATTGAACATTGACTTTGACGTAATCAAGCTGCAGCTGGTAGCCCACCTGTCTGGTCGACTCAACAAATGTAATACTAACTTACTTTCCTGAACTCAGGACGGAACAAGCCGCTACACACCTGCGGGCTACAAACCCCAATAGTGAGAATATTGAAGCCAAACTGCCACCCTTTGTCAAAGCTGTTTGAAGAGCTCATTGACATTTCATCAGACAGCTCCCTCAGAACTAAGTTCAGTGAAATGCCGCTGGAGACATTTTGGTGTGAGTGCTCTGATGAATTCAGTACTGCTGCTTCTTCTGCAGCACTGGAAGTGTTTGTCCCATTCAGTGCAGCCTACTTATACGAAACCAGATTTTCAGCCATGACATTGATGAAAACAAGTACCGAGCCAGAACTGGCACAAGGCACAGGTGTCGTTGTCCATCCATCAACAGTCCAAAGCACCTTTGACCATTGTTCCATAGTCCAATTTCTGTGTTCTTGTGCATATTTTAGCCTTTTAGTCTTGTTCCCCTTTCTTAACAGAGGTATTCTTACTGCAACACATCCTTTAAGCCCTGATTTCAAGAGTGACCTTTGTACTGTTGATTTGATGGACAACGACATCTGTGCCTTCTGCCAGTTCTGTTGTCAATTCAATGCTTGTCTTCTTTCTATTCCTTAAGGATATTATCTTCAAGTATTGCTCATCCTTGTTAGACAGCTTTTTGGGTCTTCCAGTCCTGGGTTTGTCAATTACACATGATGTTTCTTTGTTGATTTATGCTTCGGATACCACAGCTTGAACACTCAGTGTTTTTCCTTCTTTATGCAAGTCAAGGTTGTTATAATAGTAGAAAACACTAGTGGAGTCTTTGAGTAAATTGTTGATGCTCATAATGCATCAAAGTAGAAAAATGTACATATACATTCTCCAGACTGGACTCTAGACATGCAGTACAGTACATATACATTCTCCAGCCTGTACTCTAGACATCCAGTACAGTACATATACATTCTCCAGCCTGGACTCTAGACATCCAGTACAGTACATATACATTCTCCAGACTGGACTCTAGACATGCAGTACAGTACATATACATTCTCCAGCCTGGACTCTAGACATGCAGTACAGTACATATACATTCTCCAGCCTGGACTCTAGACATGCAGTACAGTACATATACATTCTCCAGCCTGGACTCTAGACATGCAGTACAGAACATATACATTCTCCAGGCTGGACTCTAGACATGCAGTACAGTACATATACATTCTCCAGGCTGGACTCTAGACATGCAGTACAGTACATATACATTCTCCAGCCTGGACTCTAGATATGCAGTACAGTACATATGCATTCTCCAGCCTGGACTCTAGACATGCAGTACAGTACATATACATTCTCCAGGCTGGACTCTAGACATGCAGTACAGTACATATGCATTCTCCAGCCTGGACTCTACATGCAGTACAGTACATATACATTCTCCAGCCTGGACTCTAGACATGCAGTACAGTACATATACATTCTCCAGGCTGGACTCTAGACATGCAGTACAGTACATATGCATTCTCCAGCCTGGACTCTAGACATGCAGTACAGTACATATACATTCTCCAGCCTGGACTCTAGACATGCAGTACAGTACATATACATTCTCCAGCCTGGACTCTAGACATGCAGTACAGTACATATGCATTCTCCAGCCTGGACTCTAGACATGCAGTACAGTACATATACATTCTCCAGCCTGGACTCTAGACATGCAGTACAGTACATATACATTCTCCAGCCTGGACTCTAGACATGCAGTACAGTACATATGCATTCTCCAGCCTGGACTCTAGACATGCAGTACAGTACATATACATTCTCCAGCCTGGACTCTAGACATGCAGTACAGTACATATACATTCTCCAGCCTGGACTCTAGACATGCAGTACAGTACATATACATTCTCCAGGCTGGACTCTAGACATGCAGTACAGTACATATACATTCTCCAGCCTGGACTCTAGACATGCAGTACAGTACATATACATTCTCCAGCCTGGACTCTAGACATGCAGTACAGTACATATACATTCTCCAGCCTGGACTCTAGACATGCAGTACAGTACATATGCATTCTCCAGCCTGGACTCTAGACATGCAGTACAGTACATATACATTCTCCAGCCTGGACTCTAGACATGCAGTACAGTACATATACATTCTCCAGCCTGGACTCTAGACATGCAGTACAATACATATACATTCTCCAGGCTGGACTCTAGACATGCAGTACAGTACATATGCATTCTCCAGCCTGGACTCTAGACATGCAGTACAGTACATATACATTCTCCAGCCTGGACTCTAGACATGCAGTACAGTACATATACATTCTCCAGCCTGGACTCTAGACATGCAGTACAGTACATATACATTCTCCAGCCTGGACTCTTGACAGGCAGTACAGTACATATACATTCTCCAGCCATCCCCGGGGGATGACAATAGTGTCATCAGTAATGCTCAGTCTATGAGGCGTCTATTCAATAGGAAAAGAAGCTTGTAAATTAGGCTATTCCCTTAGGCTGAGGACAGCAATGTCCTAACATCCCCTTCCTCTGATAAACTTTCCAATTGAAGCTCCAGGTTTGTATTTTATTTTATTTTATAACCAGGTCAGATTTGCTTCCTGTATGTTGCTTGAGGCCACGTTGCACACTAACATGGTTCATGCTGAAACTTGTATCGGCGTCGGGTGCGGTCATCTGTATGGAATACAAGAATGCACTGGGACTCTACAGCTCACCCTCTTAATAACTGACCTCCACTACCCCTGCAAACAACAAAGATCAAAAGAAGACTTTTTCTTTTCAGCAGTGTGCACATGTATTAGAACACCCCATTGCTTCTGTAGTTCAGCAGTGTGCACATGTATTAGAACACCCCATTGCTTCTGTAGTTCAGCAGTGTGCACATGTATTAGAACACCCCATTGTTTCTGTAGTTCAGCAGTGTGCACATGTATTAGAACACCCCATTGCTTCTGTAGTTCAACAGTGTGCACATGTATTAGAACACCCCACTGCTTCTGTAGATCAGCAGTGTGCACATGTATTACAACACCCCATTGCTTCTGTAGTTCAGCAGTGTGCACATGTATTACAACACCCCATTGCTTCTGTAGTTCAGCAGTGTGCACATGTATTAGAACACCCCATTGCTTCTGTAGTTCAGCAGTGTGCACATGTATTAGAACACCCCACTGCTTCTGTAGTTCAGCAGTGTGCACATGTATTAGAACACCCCATTGCTTCTGTAGTTCAGCAGTGTGCACATGTATTAGAACACCCCATTGCATTTTCACACGAGTGCCTATGGTTTCTATATCGCTGATTACTGAGGGGAAATGTAAATTCTCACACCGAGATTCAGCAGGATTTATTGTTCCTGTTAGATTATTGTTCATGTTAGTGGTGTGCTCTCTACCCTTTCAGCAGGGATTATTGTTCATGTTCGTGGTGTGCTCTCTACCCTTTCAGCAGGGATTATTGTTCATGTTAGTGGTGTGCTCTCTACCCTTTCAGCAGGGATTATTGTTCATGTTCGTGGTGTGCTCTCTACCCTTTCAGCAGGGATTATTGTTCATGTTCGTGGTGTGCTCTCAGTCCTTTCAGCAGGGATTATTGTTCATGTTCGTGGTGTGCTCTCTACCCTTTCAGCAGGGATTATTGTTCATGTTAGTGGTGTGCTCTCTACTCTTTCAGCAGGGATTATTGTTCATGTTCGTGGTGTGCTCTCTACTCTTTCAGCAGGGATTATTGTTCATGTTAGTGGTGTGCTCTCTACCCTTTCAGCAGGGATTATTGTTCATGTTCGTGGTGTGCTCTCTACCCTTTCAGCAGGGATTATTGTTCATGTTAGTGGTGTGCTCTCAGTCCTTTCAGCAGGGATTATTGTTCATGTTAGTGGTGTGCTCTCTACCCTTTCAGCAGGGATTATTGTTCATGTTTGTGGTGTGCTCTCAGTCCTTTCAGCAGGGATTATTGTTCATGTTAGTGGTGTGCTCTCTACTCTTTCAGCAGGGATTATTGTTCATGTTAGTGGTGTGCTCTCTACCCTTTCAGCAGGAATTATTGTTCATGTTCGTGGTGTGCTCTCTACCCTTTCAGCAGGGATTATTGTTCATGTTAGTGGTGTGCTCTTAATCCTTTCAGCAGGGATTATTGTTCATGTTAGTGGGATGCTCTATACTGTTTCAGCAGGGATTATTGTTCATGTTCGTGGTGTGCTCTCTACCCTTTCAGCAGGGATTATTGTTCTTGTTAGTGGTGTGCTCTCAGTCCTTTCAGCAGGGATTATTGTTCATGTTCGTGGTGTGCTCTCTACCCTTTCAGCAGGGATTATTGTTCATGTCCGTGGTGTGCTCTCTACCCTTTCAGCAGGGATTATTGTTCATGTTCGTGGTGTGCTCTCTACCCTTTCAGCAGGGATTATTGTTCATGTTAGTGGTGTGCTCTCAGTCCTTTCAGCAGGGATTATTGTTCATGTTAGTGGTGTGCTCTCTACCCTTTCAGCAGGGATTATTGTTCATGTTAGTGGTGTGCTCTCAATCCTTTCAGCAGGGATTATTGTTCATGTTAGTGGGATGCTCTCTACTCTTTCAGTGCCCAGGGGCCTTGTAACCGGTGCGCTGGTACTTTTGCTATGAACAACAGTTCTTTCTCTTTAAAAAAAAAAAAAAAAAAAAAAAAATCAATTGCAGTAAAGAAAGATTTGAGATTTGAGATTGGCAGCTGGCACTACAGTGCATGTCCTGCATTTTTTCTTTTAATTAATGTGCTTTGTGAGTCTCCGCGACCTTTTCAGACAGTACTTGATAGGCTGTTCTTTATTGTCAGGCTGTCCGTTACCCCAAAGAATTTAAATTGTATTATTATTATTAGTATTAGTATTATTATTAGTAGTATTATTAGTATTATTATATAGTTTTGTATAAATCATCTGACGACTTGTTCTTTTTTCCAGGTTTTCCTGTGTTTTAGTGTTATTAGGTACACCTAAGACTATAGACACTGATGGGTTGTCTGGCGTTGTGTGTGTTATCTTTAAAATGCTGACCCAGCTCTCTCTCTCTCTCTACAGAAAGAAATCCAGGCTATGAGTCAGTGCCACCACCCCAACATCGTGTCCTACTACACCTCGTTTGTGGTGAAGGATGAGTTGTGGCTTGTGATGAAATTGCTCAGTGGAGGTAAGTTGATAGCCCTTCTATTTCAGTTACTGCTCAGGCTCTCCCTAATCAGTCAGGTCTCCAGAAAACCTTTTTATTATCTCTGCGTGTGTGTGTGTATGTGTGTGTGTGTGTGTGTGTGTGTGTGTATATATATCTCTAGCTCCTGCTTCTGTTGCTATGGATTCCTGCACTGGTGCCAGTCTCAACCTCAGACTCACTGGTCCAGTATAGTGTGGAGGTTCCCAAACTGGGGGCTGGGGACCCTGGGGGTGCTGTGAGATGGGTTCAGGGGGGCCGTAGCACCTGCAAACATTCTCTCTCCCCAAACGACCCAAAAAAAGCCATGCATCCCTAGACTGGAGGATCAATTCATTTATACGAACGACCCTGACAAAGCAATGCATCCCTAGACTGGAGGATCAATTCATTTATACGAACGACCCTGACAAAGCCATGCGAATGCTGCTGTTCGGGGTTATTTCGAATGGAACTTTGACGTCAGCTCTTACCCACGCTAACAGTATGTACCATTATACCCTTACCTTTGGCTTGGGATACCTAACTGTGATCCGCAGTCAATTACAGTATGTTCTCATAAACCGACCCTCCAGCTCACCCATCTGACTCAACACCTTTCCATTTTCTCTCATGTCTCTTTTTTGTTTGCTAGTATAGAATTAAAATGGATTGCGGTTTCCAGCTGGGGAGTAGGCTTGTCCAGTCTTGCTGAGAATGTGCTGTTCAGCACAGTCGTTTTACAAACACTGAACAGTTCCTTACTGGCACACTGCTGCGGGGGCTGAGGGGGCACCCCAATGTGCTGCCCCTATGGCATGTCTGGCACTGATTCAGTTCCAGCTCAGACTTAACAATTAAAAAATGGGAAGAAGAGAAGTATGGCAGCACCCGAATGGAAGGATTCTGCGCACATGTGGCCAGGGCTGGGAATACCTGCAGCTGGGCACGTCTTTGAGCACCGTGCAGTAAACTGTGAAACACAATTGGGTTACTGTAGTGCTGCAGTCACCCACAGTCCTTCATTTACAGAGATTGCACCGTGCAGTAAACTGTGAAACACAATTGGATTACTGTAATGCTGCAGTCACCCACAGTTCTTCATTTACAGAGATTGCACCGTGCAGTAAACTGTGAAACACAATCGGATTACTGTAATGCTGCAGTCACCCACAGTCCTTCATTTACAGAGATTGCACCGTGCAGTAAACTGTGAAACACAATCGGATTACTGTAATGCTGCAGTCACCCACAGTCCTTCATTTACAGAGATTGCACTGTGCAGTAAACTGTGAAACACAATCGGATTACTGTAATGCTGCAGTCACCCACAGTCCTTCATTTACAGAGATTGCACCGTGCAGTAAACTGTGAAACACAATCGGATTACTGTAATGCTGCAGTCACCCACAGTCCTTCATTTACAGAGATTGCACCGTGCAGTAAACTGTGAAACACAATCGGATTACTGTAGTGCTGCAGTCACCCACAGTCCTTCATTTACAGAGATTGCACCGTGCAGTAAACTGTGAAACACAATTGGATTACTGTAACATGTTCCTCGCTTTCTAACTTAAAAAATGTGTTCCACCAGGTTTTTAGAAGTGTGTGTGTGTGTGTGTGTGTGTGTGTGTGTGTGTGTGTGTGTGTGTGTGTGTGTGTGTGTGTGTGTGTGTGTGTGTGTGTGTGTGTGTGTGTGTGTGTGTGTGTGTGTGTGTGTGTGTGTGTGTGTGTGTGTGTGTGTGTGTGTGTGTGTGTGTGTGTGTGTGTGTGTGTGTGTGTGTGTGTGTGTGTGTGTGTGTGTGTGTGTGTGTGTGTGTGTGTGTGTGTGTGTGTGTGTGTGTGTGTGTGTGTGTGTGTGTGTGTGTGTGTGTGTGTGTGTGTGTGTGTGTGTGTGTGTGTGTGTGTGTGTGTGTGTGTGTGTGTGTGTGTGTGTGTGTGTGTGTGTGTGTGTGTGCGCGCGCCCATAACGTGGAATGGGCCAGAAATGCTCTGGAGTTTTTCGTATGAGAAACTTTAAATTCCTGCTACACCTAATCGGGGCAGTACAGTAAGCTTGCTGAATTTAGTCTGCAGCAGTAGGTTTGACATGTTTTAACACATTTTCCCCTAAGCAAAGAGAAAATTTGCATTTAGCCAGATTAACAGGCCTAATGAAATGTGGGTCCCTGGCTGTGGTGGCGGCCTCCTTTACTCCCTGCAAGCTGCTGCATACAGTGTGACCTTCATCAGTCAGCCAAGTCCTGACAGAGGGCTTTCAGTATTATCAGCTGCTTCATCATCCCTTTGAATTGACAGAGCCCTGAACGAAGAGGTCCTGTCTGTCCTGTCAGCTTCATTTCTAAACACACTTCTTGTGTTGTCTTGATTTCTTCTTTTTGTTACCAGAAGCAGTACAGTATCTGTCTGGCTGATTCGGATGTCCGTGTCTCTTCAACTTGAAGCTTGTATACCTGTTGTGCTGTGGCAGCACCTGACACCATTGTATTATTATATATTGATGTGAGAGAGAGAGCGACAGTTATTTATAAGTGATACACTTGGCAGGAAACCCTCCTCCTCATCATCATCATCATCGTCAGTATGTATATATAGCAGTGCTGTATACAGCTCTTAGTTATTGGAGTCTTAATACACCCTCCAGGTAGCTTTCCAGCATGTCAGATTAGTTGATACTGCTGTAAATTCCAGGGCTGAGTTAAAGTAAACAAGCACAGATAAATCAAAACAAAATTATAAACAGGAAAACAACTGATTTTTTTAAAACCTAAATTGGTGTAGAAAAAAAATGTGTGCATCAAACAGTAAAAATGTGTGCATCAAACAGTAAAAACGTGTGCATGCAACTCCTTTGTGAACAAGGTTACTGTATATTCCTCTATTCAAACAGTAAGGGCTTGCCCAGTACTGTGTGTGACATTCTGACCTGCCAGAACTGCCTTTTTATTTTGCCAATTTTCACAACTTTTGTCATACCCTCCTAGCCTATTTGGGATGTGGTGGGCTGCCTTTGGTTGTAGCCCGGTAAACTCTTGATTTTGTAACAGTTGAATGTTTCCGGTGCTGTGCGACTGTTTTGTGATAATGAGGACCCCACTGTATGTGCGTGCACTGCTTTGATTCTGTTATCCACCAGGTTAGGCTGGACTCTTTTCACTAGGGTATACAGTGAACTCTGGGGTAGCTTTCTAAAACCCAATGGCACACTTCTGCTAGAACAGCTGATTGAAGCTAAAGAACACGTAGAGTTCACCCCGTTTTCAGCCACTGCGGAACAAAACCATTACCCCGGCTGTTAAAATTAACCAGCGTCTTGTATCTTCTCTCCTGTCCAGGATCAGTGCTGGACATTATAAAGCACATCATTTCCAGAGGAGAACACAAAAATGGAGTTCTGGACGAGCCCAGTATAGCTACTATTCTGAAGGAGGTTCTGGAGGGTCTGGAATACCTGCATAAAAACGGGCAGATTCACAGGTAAAGTACAGGCTAGACTAGAGGCCTATTCCCTGTATGTTCAAACGTGTTTTAAATTAAAAAAAGATCTGTGGTTGCACAGTTAAAGTTTTGAATGCTTTACTTCCAGGTAGTCCTGCACTAGTTACTGGTCCTTTCAGCTGCACTTTCCTGTCATTACCCAGCCAGCTCTCCTTCTGGCTCTGAAGTATTACTCACCCATGCTCTGTCTCGCAAGGAGAAGGCAGCCTGACGTGTCACCAGATTGCTTTAATATCTAGATTTTTTTCTGATTGAAAATTTGATATAATTTGAAATACAGCCGAGCAAGTCAAGCATCAGAAAGCTTATCTCCTGTTCATTCTCTTTAGGCTGGTAAGTCCTAAGTAGGCCTAAATCTCATGTCTTTTCCCTAGAGTTTGCTTTATTAACCCCTTAAGGTACGCAAGGAATTGAGCGGTTGTTCAAACAGTTTCTTTTAAAAGACATTTCAGAGTGACTCGAGTATCACAAGGAGGAAACTGACAATTCGGATGACCAGATCCAACCTGTCAGTACATTTTAAACCCTGTTTCGTGCACCTCATTGCAACAGTAAGAAAGTTAGCATCATTGTTTTGTGGGACACATATGTCCCGTGTACCTTAAAGGGTTAAAAGCAGTTTTTTTAAAGTTTTTTTTTATATATATATATATTAAATGTAATAGCATGTTTTTTTGCAGTCTGCATCTTAGTCAGCATTCTTGCCCTCAATTAATTTTTTTTGTACAAGACGTGCTGATGTGAGCAGTTGCACAATTAAATAGCTTTCACAGCAATACACTGACATGAGGAGAACTGAGTTTCAGGGTGGATAGGGAGGGATCACTATATTGTCTGGTCTGAGCGGCATCAATAAACTGCTTCTTTGTGATAGACTCCTCATGCCCGTGACACTGATGTTCTGTTTGTGATAGACTCCTCATGCCCGTGACACTGATGTTCTGTTTGTGATAGACTCCTCATGCCCGTGACACTGATGTTCTGTTTGTGATAGACTCCTCATGCCCGTGGCACTGATGTTCTGTTTGTGATAGACTCCTCATGCCCCATGGCACTGATGTTCTGTTTGTGATAGACTCCTCATGCCCGTGACACTGATGTTCTGTTTGTGATAGACTCCTCATGCCCGTGGCACTGATGTTCTGTTTGTGATAGACTCCTCATTCCCTGTGACACTGATGTTCTGTTTGTGATAGACTCCTCATGCCCGTGGCACTGATGTTCTGTTTGTGATAGACTCCTCATGCCCGTGGCACTGATGTTCTGTTTGTGATAGACTCCTCATGCCCCGTGGCACTGACGTTCTGTTTGTGATAGACTCCTCATGCCCGTGGCACTGATGTTCTGTTTGTGATAGACTCCTCATGCCCCATGGCACTGATGTTCTGTTTGTGATAGACTCCTCATGCCCGTGGCACTGATGTTCTGTTTGTGATAGACTCCTCATTCCCCATGGCACTGATGTTCTGTTTGTGATAGACTCCTCATGCCCGTGGCACTGATGTTCTGTTTGTGATAGACTCCTCATGCCCTGTGGCACTGATGTTCTGTTTGTGATAGACTCCTCATGCCCCATGGCACTGATGTTCTGTTTGTGATAGACTCCTCATTCCCCATGGCACTGATGTTCTGTTTGTGATAGACTCCTCATGCCCGTGGCACTGATGTTCTGTTTGTGATAGACTCCTCATGCCCCGTGGCACTGATGTTCTGTTTGTGAAAGACTCCTCATGCCCGTGACACTGATGTTCTGTTTGTGATAGACTCCTCATGCCCGTGGCACTGATGTTCTGTTTGTGATAGACTCCTCATGCCCCATGGCACTGATGTTCTGTTTGTGATAGACTCCTCATGCCCGTGGCACTGATGTTCTGTTTGTGATAGACTCCTCATGCCCTGTGGCACTGATATTCTGTTTGTGATAGACTCCTCATGCCCGTGGCACTGATGTTCTGTTTGTGATAGACTCCTCATGCCCGTGACACTGATGTTCTGTTTGTGATAGACTCCTCATGCCCTGTGGCACTGATATTCTGTTTGTGATAGACTCCTCATGCCCCGTGGCACTGATGTTCTGTTTGTGATAGACTCCTCATGCCCTGTGGCACTGATGTTCTGTTTGTGAAAGACTCCTCATGCCCGTGGCACTGATGTTCTGTTTGTGATAGACTCCTCATGCCCTGTGGCACTGATGTTCTGTTTGTGATAGACTCCTCATGCCCCGTGGCACTGATGTTCTGTTTGTGATAGACTCCTCATGCCCCATGGCACTGATGTTCTGTTTGTGATAGACTCCTCATGCCCTGTGGCACTGATGTTCTGTTTGTGATAGACTCCTCATGCCCGTGGCACTGACGTTCTGTTTGTGATAGACTCCTCATGCCCTGTGGCACTGATGTTCTGTTTGTGATAGACTCCTCATGCCCCGTGGCACTGATGTTCTGTTTGTGATAGACTCCTCATGCCCGTGACACTGATGTTCTGTTTGTGATAGACTCCTCATGCCCGTGACACTGATGTTCTGTTTGTGATAGACTCCTCATGCCCGTGACACTGATGTTCTGTTTGTGATAGACTCCTCATGCCCGTGACACTGATGTTCTGTTTGTGATAGACTCCTCATGCCCGTGACACTGATGTTCTGTTTGTGATAGACTCCTCATGCCCTGTGGCACTGATGTTCTGTTTGTGATAGACTCCTCATGCCCGTGGCACTGATGTTCTGTTTGTGATAGACTCCTCATGCCCCATGGCACTGATGTTCTGTTTGTGATAGACTCCTCATGCCCCATGGCACTGATATTCTGTTTGTGATAGACTCCTCATGCCCCATGGCACTGATATTCTGTTTGTGATAGACTCCTCATGCCCGTGGCACTGATGTTCTGTTTGTGATAGACTCCTCATGCCCGTGACACTGATGTTCTGTTTGTGATAGACTCCTCATGCCCGTGGCACTGATGTTCTGTTTGTGATAGACTCCTCATGCCCCGTGGCACTGATATTCTGTTTGTGATAGACTCCTCATGCCCGTGGCACTGACGTTCTGTTTGTGATAGACTCCTCATGCCCGTGGCACTGACGTTCTGTTTGTGATAGACTCCTCATGCCCGTGGCACTGATGTTCTGTTTGTGATAGACTCCTCATGCCCCGTGGCACTGATGTTCTGTTTGTGATAGACTCCTCATGCCCGTGGCACTGATGTTCTGTTTGTGATAGACTCCTCATGCCCGTGACACTGATGTTCTGTTTGCCAGTCATGGCTTATTACTTCCACATGTATATGTATCACATGATGTGGAAACATCATCCCCACACCGTAACCTTCAAATACCTTAACACTACTTGCAGGAGCAAACTAGATCATTTAATAAAGTCTTGTCTAATTGGGTTCTAATCTTTTAGCATAAGCCATGTCATATGAGAAGGGCTCTGGTGATGCATCACATGGCATATTGGTGAGTGCTGGAGAAATGCAATTAGAAGCTCCGTGTAGGGTCTACCACACAGGGGTGAATTTCAACACTGCATTGCAGAGGCTTCTGTGCCTTCAAATTTACACTCTCAAGTAACTGGGCATTTCAAAAGCAATGGCCCCTGGCTGATTTGACAAAAAAAAAAAATAAACAAAAAGCTAGTGCCCTTGGCAAACTGATTGGAAGACAGGATATAAGAAAAAAACAAGAACCCAAAAACATGATCCTAAATAACAGTTTGCCTTGATTATTAAAGATCATCTTGCAGGGCAAACACACCAATACATTTCTGTATAGATTTCATCAGTAGAAATTACATTGTTTTTATGTAGTTAAAACATATTAATAAACAACAAAGATATGATGGAGTTTGTGTGATGTGTGTGGCCACTCAAAAATCGTGCTGGCCGGAATAAAACTGGAAGTTACGTACAAAAAGGTAAACACGCATGGCGACTGCTGCTGAAAACATCGAAGATGAAGTCGAAGACCCAATTAATTTTAGAGAACAGGGGCCACAACCTGGGGCCACATTTCTGAACCGCCAGCGAGGCAGCGGGATCCCACTGATCAACAGAGGCAGCGACTAAATGGGGATCGACAAGAAATAGAGTTGTGGACCCTGCAAAACCTGTGTAATTTCCAAAATTGTAATGTGTTTGATTACCAATAACATACGCTTCAGTATCTGTACTCTGTAATTGGTTTATTAGGCTTCCAAGCCGTAGGCTGGGGAAGCCTATTGTTTTTGTTAGGATTATTATTATTATTATTATTATTATTATTATTATTATTTTATTTTATTTTTTTTCTGCCAAAACATGCTCAAAAACTCACGAAATTCGGTACACTGGTAGATGCCTATGGGGGATTGTCGGTGATATTCAGCAAATTTGCGCAAGTCACATGGTTTGGCAGCCATATTGGATTTTGCGGAATTTGTTAAAACACCTGTGTATCGGAAACTACTTACTGCAGAGTTCTGAAAATTGCTATACATGTTGAGGGATAGTCCATGATTAACTGTTGTTAATATGAAGCTGATTGGTGCTGTGGTTTGGCAACCACATTGATTAATGACATAAAATTACCATAAAGATATAAAATCATCAAAATTCAAACATCATCTTCTTCTCTGAAACCGCTTATCCGATTGAAACAAAAATTGGAATAAAACATCTCAGTATGGTCATCTGTTACGCTTGTTCAAGGGAAGTTGCTACTGTGAAAATCATGGCGTCCATGCTGCATGACATCATCAACATACGCAACTGGCTATAAAACTACATATAACTTCTTATCGGCTGCACTAAAATGCACAAAATTTGACACGGATGTAGAGGACTATGGGATGTTGTGTCGTGGTCAATATGGCGGCCTTTGGTCATATGGTTTGGCAGCCATCTTGGATTTAATGAAAAGTTTGGACAATATTCAAAAGTCTTCTTCTCATGAACGGTAAATAGTACAGCTGTGAAAAATTTTGTACATAGTGCGCTCATGTTCACGATTGATTCCACTTAAGGAAAAATGGATCGGTCACATGGTGTGGCAGCTATGTTGGATTTTGCGTAAAACACTTCAACAACAACTCCTCATGAGCCCTTTGTCTGATTGACGTGAATCTTGGGTATACGTTATCTTTGTACTGTCCTCTAAAAAGGTTAGTAAGGAAAAGTTCCTACATCAACAAACATGAACGCCATGAACCAATCAATATGGATGACATGCCAGTTTTGCCAATTTTCACCCTGAAATGACACATTCCCACCACTGGGGACAGCTGTTAGCATGGAAAAGTCTGCAAGGTATAGAAAAAATATAGCAAGGTGTAGCAAAAAGTATGTTTGTAATTTATTAGATGTGACTTTTGTTGTTTTACAAAACTGGTGTGTTTATATGAGCACTATAGGTAATGCAAGCAGTGTAATGTGTAATGCATAAATAGTTTTATATAGTATGGTTAAGTTCTGCTAAAGGTCAAATTTAAAGCTGGCTGTAAAACTTCCCATAATTTCTAATTGACTGCAGATGGTTGTTATATAACATGCAGAGTTCTGATTGAAGCCAAAATGAGCATAAATGATGCAAGTATGATTATCTTTTACGGTTGTTCAAGGGAAGTTGCTACAGTACAAAACATGGCTGCTGTGGGCCAATGAGATTTCAGCATTGATCATCTAACCAGTGATTCCAATATTTTAGCCAAAATTGACACAGTCAGCTGTGTCCAAAATGATTTGTGATAACGTTTCATCTATAACAGCCAATGCGCTTAAATTTCACACTAACTGCTTGGAAGCCGTAAAGTTGCTTGCAACTCTAGTATTACTTTAGTGATTGTCTGTTTTGGTCTATAATACCCATTTTTGTCACAGGCCACAGACTGTCACAGAACAGCAGACCACTGACAGTGACACTGTGAAATCTTTTCAAAGCCGATAACTTACAAACATTACAATAATGTACAGTAGACTTAATAGCATATTATTATTGCTATTATTCACCTGTAGGCCAGACATACAGACCAAGAACTTTCCCTTTTGATACGTCACGCGTGACGTGGTACAAAAAGGTTGTGTTTTTGGAGGCGTGGTCCGTGAGCCACATTAATCACATTTTGTGATCTATAAAATGTTTAAAAAAAAAAAAAAAAAATAATGCTGATATTCTTAATAAACACGGCTGCATCCATTTCAGTGATAAAAAAACCCCCCTGCAAGATAAGTGTCTATAGAAATGTAGTGGGCTTGTGAGTGCAGGTGAATTGTGTGGATAGTTTAAACTCAGTGTTCAAATTCAAGGTATTTATTAAGCAGGAGATAACTCTTGAGCCCCTTTTACACATGCACGAGGCACAAACTGTTTTACTTTAGCAATGCAGGTGGACTTTTTCTTGGTCTGTGGGAACCAGGCATTTGTTACTGCACCTTGTTGAGATTCTTGTACCGTTCCACACTCTTGTAACAGCTGACGACTCCTTCAACAACATACACAGAGGTTTCGTCCTTTTGAAGTCACGAGCTGAAAGAACAGCTGGGATCCAGCAAGCCTTTGAGTGAGATTCTACACAGTCCATGCAGAGCTGCGTGAATGAAATTCAAACCAAGCACAGTGCTTTAACAGCCTCTATAGGAACCCCTCTCTACAGTGCTGTATGTAGTCATGCACAGTGCTTTAACAGCCTCTATAGGAACCCCTCTCTACAGTACTGTATGTAGTCATGCACAGTGCTTTAACAGCCTCTATAGGGACCCCTCTCTACGGTACTGTATGAAGTCATGCTCAGTTTAACAGCCTCTATAGGGACCCCTCTCTACAGTACTGTATGTAGTCATGCACAGTTTAACAGCCTCTATAGGGACCCCTCTCTACAGTACTGTATGTAGTCATGCTCAGTTTAACAGCCTCTATAGGGACCCCTCTCTTCAGTACTGTATGTAGTCATGCTCAGTGGTTTAACAGCCTCTATAGGGACCCCTCTCTACAGTACTGTATGTAGTCATGCTCAGTTTAACAGCCTCTATAGGGACCCCTCTCTTCAGTACTGTATGTAGTCATGCACAGTTTAACAGCCTCTATAGGGATCCCCTCTCTACAGTACTGTATGTAGTCATGCTCAGTGGTTTAACAGCCCCTATAGGGACCCCTCTCTACAGTACTGTATGCAGTCATGCTCAGTTTAACAGCCTCTATAGGGACCCCTCTCTACGGTACTGTATGTAGTCATGCTCAGTTTAACAGCCTCTATAGGGACCCCTCTCTACAGTACTGTAATTAGTCATGCACAGATTAACAGCCTCTATAGGGACCCCTCTCTACAGTACTGTATGTAGTCATGCACAGTTTAACAGCCTCTATAGGGACCCCTCTCTTCAGTACTGTATGTAGTCATGCTCAGTTTAACAGCCTCTATAGGGACCCCTCTCTACAGTACTGTATGTAGTCATGCTCAGTTTAACAGCCTCTATAGGGATCCCCTCTCTACAGTACTGTATGTAGTCATGCTCAGTGGTTTAACAGCCCCTATAGGGACCCCTCTCTACGGTACTGTACAGTGCCTTGCGAAAGTATTCGGCCCCCTTGAACTTTGCGACCTTTTGCCACATTTCAGGCTTCAAACATAAAGATATGAAACTGTAATTTTTTGTGAAGAATCAACAACAAGTGGGACACAATCATGAAGTGGAACGAAATTTATTGGATATTTCAAACTTTTTTAACAAATAAAAACTGAAAAATTGGGTGCAAAATTATTCAGCCCCTTTACTTTCAGTGCAGCAAACTCTCTCAGAAGTTCAGTGAGGATCTCTGAATGATCCAATGTTGACCTAAATGACTAATGATGATAAATAGAATCCACCTGTGTGTAATCAAGTCTCCGTATAAATGCACCTGCACTGTGATAGTCTCAGAGGTCCGTTTAAAGCGCAGAGAGCATCATGAAGAACAAGGAACACACCAGGCAGGTCCGAGATACTGTTGTGGAGAAGTTTAAAGCGGATTTGGATACAAAAAGATTTCCCAAGCTTTAAACATCCCAAGGAGCACTGTGCAAGCGATAATATTGAAATGGAAGGAGTATCAGACCACTGCAAATCTACCAAGACCTGGCCGTCCCTCTAAACTTTCAGCTCATACAAGGAGAAGACTGATCAGAGATGCAGCCAAGAGGCCCATGATCACTCTGGATGAACTGCAGAGATCTACAGCTGAGGTGGGAGACTCTGTCCATAGGACAACAATCAGTCGTATACTGCACAAATCTGGCCTTTATGGAAGAGTGGCAAGAAGAAAGCCATTTCTTAAAGATATCCATAAAAGTGTCGTTTACAGTTTGCCACAAGCCACCTGGGAGACACACCAAACATGTGGAAGAAGGTGCTCTGGTCAGATGAAACCAAAATCGAACTTTTTGGCAACAATGCAAAACGTTATGTTTGGCGTAAAAGCAACACAGCTCATCACCCTGAACACACCATCCCCACTGTCAAACATGGTGGTGGCAGCATCATGGTTTGGGCCTGCTTTTCTTCAGCAGGGACAGGGAAGATGGTTAAAATTGATGGGAAGATGGATGGAGCCAAATACAGGACCATTCTGGAAGAAAACCTGATGGAGTCTGCAAAAGACCTGAGACTGGGACGGAGATTTGTCTTCCAACAAGACAATGATCCAAAACATAAAGCAAAATCTACAATGGAATGGTTCACAAATAAACATATCCAGGTGTCAGAATGGCCAAGTCAAAGTCCAGACCTGAATCCAATCGAGAATCTGTGGAAAGAACTGAAAACTGCTGTTCACAAATGCTCTCCATCCAACCTCACTGAGCTCGAGCTGTTTTGCAAGGAGGAATGGGCAAAAATTTCAGTCTCTCGATGTGCAAAACTGATAGAGACATACCCCAAGCGACTTACAGCTGTAATCGCAGCAAAAGGTGGCGCTACAAAGTATTAACTTAAGGGGCTGAATAATTTTGCACTTCCAATTTTTCAGTTTTTTATTTGTTAAAAGTTTGAAATATCCAATAAATTTCGTTCCACTTCATGATTGTGTCCCACTTGTTGTTGATTCTTCACAAAAAATTACAGTTTCATATCTTTATGTTTGAAGCCTGAAATGTGGCAAAAGGTCGCAAAGTTCAAGGGGGCCGAATACTTTCGCAAGGCACTGTATGTAGTCATGTTCAGTTTAACAGCCTCTATAGGGACCCCTCTCTACGGTACTGTATGTAGTCATGCTCAGTTTAACAGCCTCTATAGGGACCCCTCTCTACAGTACTGTATGTAGTCATGCTCAGTTTAACAGCCTCTATAGGGATCCCCTCTCTACAGTACTGTAATTAGTCATGCACAGATTAACAGCCTCTATAGGGACCCCTCTCTACAGTACTGTATGTAGTCATGCACAGTTTAACAGCCTCTATAGGGACCCCTCTCTACAGTACTGTAATTAGTCATGCACAGATTAACAGCCTCTATAGGGACCCCTCTCTACAGTACTGTATGTAGTCATGCTCAGTGGTTTAACAGCCCCTATAGGGACCCCTCTCTACAGTACTGTATGTAGTCATGCTCAGTTTAACAGCCTCTATAGGGACCCCTCTCTACGGTACTGTATGTAGTCATGCTCAGTTTAACAGCCTCTATAGGGACCCCTCTCTACAGTACTGTAATTAGTCATGCACAGATTAACAGCCTCTATAGGGACCCCTCTCTACAGTACTGTATGTAGTCATGCACAGTTTAACAGCCTCTATAGGGACCCCTCTCTTCAGTACTGTATGTAGTCATGCTCAGTTTAACAGCCTCTATAGGGACCCCTCTCTACAGTACTGTATGTAGTCATGCTCAGTTTAACAGCCTCTATAGGGATCCCCTCTCTACAGTACTGTATGTAGTCATGCTCAGTGGTTTAACAGCCCCTATAGGGACCCCTCTCTACAGTACTGTATGTAGTCATGCTCAGTTTAACAGCCTCTATAGGGACCCCTCTCTACGGTACTGTATGTAGTCATGCTCAGTTTAACAGCCTCTATAGGGACCCCTCTCTACGGTACTGTATGTAGTCATGCTCAGTTTAACAGCCTCTATAGGGACCCCTCTCTACAGTACTGTAATTAGTCATGCACAGATTAACAGCCTCTATAGGGACCCCTCTCTACAGTACTGTATGTAGTCATGCTCAGTTTAACAGCCTCTATAGGGATCCCCTCTCTACAGTACTGTATGTAGTCATGCTCAGTGGTTTAACAGCCCCTATAGGGACCCCTCTCTACAGTACTGTATGTAGTCATGCTCAGTTTAACAGCCTCTATAGGGACCCCTCTCTACGGTACTGTATGTAGTCATGCTCAGTTTAACAGCCTCTATAGGGACCCCTCTCTACAGTACTGTAATTAGTCATGCACAGATTAACAGCCTCTATAGGGACCCCTCTCTACAGTACTGTATGTAGTCATGCACAGTTTAACAGCCTCTATAGGGACCCCTCTCTTCAGTACTGTATGTAGTCATGCTCAGTTTAACAGCCTCTATAGGGACCCCTCTCTACAGTACTGTATGTAGTCATGCTCAGTTTAACAGCCTCTATAGGGATCCCCTCTCTACAGTACTGTATGTAGTCATGCACAGTGCTTTAACAGCCTCTATAGGGACCCCTCTCTACAGTACTATATGTAGTCATGCTCAGTTTAACAGCCTCTATAGGGACCCCTCTCTACAGTACTGTAATTAGTCATGCACAGATTAACAACCTGTATAGGGACCCCTCTCTACAGTACTGTATGTAGTCATGCACAGTTTAACAGCCTCTATAGGGATCCCCTCTCTACAGTACTGTATGTAGTCATGCACAGTTTAACAGCCTCTATAGGGATCCCCTCTCTACATTATTCCTCTCTCTTGTACTGTATGTTCTGCACCGTGGGGTTTATTTTCCATGTGTTTTTGGTTTGTATTGCTGTTTTTAATTCTGTATCTTGCACATTTCCAGTGCATGCAAGTGGAACTGTACAGTCCATGAATTATTCACGTCTTCTACAATGACATCATTGCTTTTCTCACCCTGTCTTATAAGAGTTATGCTTTCACCGCTTTGTGAAGGACCTGTGTGCTGAACCGAGGAATGTGGGACAGCTGGTCTGGTTCTTGACAGCCTGGTGGTTTTTGGGTTGCCTACGTTACATATATTTATTACATATGTCTATGACAAGCAACTAGAAGCACTCAGCGGCGAGGGAACCAGAAAATAAACATGTTAAGCTGATTACAGAAAAACCTGTCTAATACGGCGCTGCCATACTGGCGGTCAAAACAACCATGCCGGCTAATGCAAAAACTGTATCTTCCACACCAAAATGTAATGTGTCTGCAACAATCTTTGGTTAATAGACTCGCAATTAAAACAATGTATATGACATATTTGGTAACAGACTAGACTTAGAGTATTATAACTTTTATATGTCGATTTAAAAAAAAAAAACCTGTTCTATGAAGCGGCAGTAACTGGAATCTGTAGATTATTTTGTTCCTGTAAAATCAACTTCAGTGAGTGACAGCTAATGGGACTGTACTAAAGGACAGCATTAAAAGTACATCGATAACGATTACTGTTCAGTGTTCAAGTAGCCCAAGATTACAGGTAGATGAATGCAGATTTCATTATTGTGCATTTAAATATGTTATAAACTGATAGCTTACAGCCAGTTTTACATTGATTTTAATCAGACATGATTTACAAATCATGCCGGATTCCTGAAACAGACAGGTTCTGCATTGCAGAGTAGATCACACCATTCACGTTAAAAATCACCTGTCCTATTCAAACCAATCTTATTCAACCCTTCGTTCTTTCAGGATTTTGATACAAAAATGAAACTACTGTATAAAAATCTAAAAAGGAGAATTGCTGTGGGAGTGGAAGCTCTGGATCATTGTAGGACCCTATCGTCTCTTTTCCACTGCAGAGCTTAGCCGTGTCGGGGCTGTACCGAGCCCTCATGGTGCGGTTAAGGAGAGCCTGGGTTGTTTTTCCACTGCAGAGCCGAGCCGAGCCGAGCCAGGGCTGTACCGAGCCCTCATGGTGCAGTTAAGGAGAGCCTGGGTTGTTTTTCCACTGCAGAGCCGAGCTGAGCCAGGGCTGTACCGAGCCCTCACAGTGCGGTTAAGGAGAGCCTGGGTTGTTTTTCCACTGTAGAGCCAAGCCGAGCCAGGGCTGTACCGAGCCCTCATGGTGCGGTTAAGGAGAGCCTGGGTTGTTTTTCCACTGCAGAGCCGAGCCGAGCCAGGGCTGTACCGAGCCCTCATGGTGCGTTAAGGAGAGCCTGGGTTGTTTTTCCACTGCAGAGCCGAGCCGAGCCAGGGCTGTACCGAGCCCTCATGGTGCGTTAAGGAGAGCCTGGGTTGTTTTTCCACTGCAGAGCCGAGCCGAGCCAGGGCTGTACCGAGCCCTCATGGTGCGTTAAGGAGAGCCTGGGTTGTTTTTCCACTGCAGAGCCGAGCTGAGCCAGGGCTGTACCGAGCCCTCACAGTGCGGTTAAGGAGAGCCTGGGTTGTTTTTCCACTGCAGAGCCGAGCTGAGCCGTGCTACTGATGTCACATGCAACGAAAGACAGTTGTTATTAATTATTGTTATTAATTAACTCGGTTTGCCAAAAGATGCTCAAACAAATGGTGTTCAAAAATGAATAGACCAACGGTACAGCTGTATCTTGTATCTCTATATTTTGTAAATATATTTAGGAATGTCTTATAATCCACATATTTTACTGATTATGTCGATTTACTGAAGTTCAATTAGCTCTGTTGAAGGGAAACAAGGCTTTAAAAATATGATTTACCAAAGATATCCCGTTTTAAGGATAGTTGTTGTTTTTTGTTTGGGTGCTTAAAAAATAAAAGCAGCTGTGCAAGCGCAGTGAAAACCGTAGTTGTGTGCATGGTACAGCTGTACAGTGTTTTGTTTAACTATATTTTTGTAAATAAGTTTACAATTGTTTTATTTTTCCATTTTTTTTGTTTATATTAATATAATATAAGGTCAAGGATGAGAACTTTGTGTTTTTGAGTGTGTTGTTAAGTGTACCGTACCCGCGGTTTATGCCCATTTGCTTCAAATCGTCATTAATTTGGGCATAAACTTTCTCATTTCTGACGCATGACTCCGGATCTTCCTGAACCCTTCTATCTGCCCACAGAGAAACTAGAGCCTGCACTTCCTCAGTGTCCCAAGGCTGTATTTTTCTCTCATCACACTCGGTGCCCGCCATGTTTGTTGTTTTTCTTTCTGGAGTGTACTGACTGATGCAACATAATGACGAAAATCCTTAACCCCGATCCTGGCTCTGCTCGCTCACAGCCGGATTCAGATGTCTTGTGAGGCCGGAGTTTCACGGTTTGGTTCTTGCTCAGATCAACAAATAGCCAGTGGACAACCACCCGTACCCGTACCGTACCGAGCCTTCATGGCTCGGCTGTGCCAGTGGAGAAGCACCCGTACTGTACCGAGCCCTCACGGGTCGGATGTGCCAGTGGAGAAACACCCGTACCGTACTGAGCCCTCACGGGTCGGATGTGCCAGTGGAGAAGCACCCGTACTGTACCGAGCCCTCACGGGTCGGATGTGCCAGTGGAGAAGCACCCGTACCGTACCGAGCCCTCACGGGTCGGATGTGCCAGTGGAGAAGCACCCGTACCGTACCGAGCCCTCACGGGTCGGATGTGCCAGTGGAGAAGCACCCGTACCGTACCGAGCCCTCACGGGTCGGATGTGCCAGTGGAGAAGCACCCGTACCGTACCGAGCCCTCACGGGTCGGATGTGCCAGTGGAGAAGCACCCGTACCGTACCGAGCCCTCACGGGTCGGATGTGCCAGTGGAGAAGCACCCGTACCGTACCGAGCCCTCACGGGTCGGATGTGCCAGTGGAGAAGGGGTATTAGTGACTGTCTGAACCCTCGCACCCTTATTACTGTATACCGGGACAGCAGTGCATTTCATACTGAGTGTGAGCGGCACGCTCCACACACTGAGCTGTAATGTGCTGCTGTGCTGTAGCTGTGCTGAGCAGTGGATTTCATACTGAGAGCTGCTGGGGGGGGAAGGGTTTTGCATTTACTTTAAGTACTGTACTGTAGCGTCACATTACTGTACATGTTCTTTCTTTATTGCTATTTTATTGTATTATTTTATTGGATTTTTATTCTAATCACTTCTCCAAATCTGTCTCCACCTGGCTGAGCTGCTTTGAGCTTGTCTGGGGATACGAAGTGTTGGGCGTGAACAGCCTTCCTCATGCCATTCAAATCATGTGACATTGTGACCTCTCAACTGTGCCAGCCCTGTGTACATAAAGAGAGTGGGCAGGGCTGGCAGAGATGACAGGTCATGTAGTGTATTATAAGAACTGGAATTGGCTATTCCTTTCTATATGTGCCAGTATTGTAAATGCATGTGTTCTATTGGTTAATGGCTAAATCACCTTGTTGCTGATTGGACAGTACCTTGGTATAAAATCGATGGTAAAGTACAGTAAATATTCCATAATACTAAAAAGAATATCCACCGCTTAATACTGAAGCAACAACATGAGTTTGAAGGAAAACGCAGAACTCAGTTCAGTTACCGTTTGGAAGCAGTTTAGCTCGTTTTCACAGTCCCAGTGTAAACACAAAGCACATTAGGAGGAGTGGCTCCCACTGGACTGTATCTCTGGGGTGTTTCAGGTAATTGATAAGCCCTGTGAAGCTCAATGACTTGTATCTCTGTGGTGTTTCAGGTAATTGATAAATCCTGTGAAGCTCAATGACTTGTATCTCTGGGGTGTTTCAGGTAATTGATAATCCCTGTGAAGCTCAATAACTTGTATCTCTGGGGTGTTTCAGGTAACTGATAATCCCTCGAAGCTCAATGACTTGTATCTCTGGGGTGTTTCAGGTAATTGATAATCCCCGTGAAGCTCAATGACTTGTATCTCTGGGGTGTTTCAGGTAACTGATAATCCCTCGAAGCTCAATGACTTGTATCTCTGGGGTGTTTCAGGTAATTGATAATCCCAGTGAAGCTCAATGACTTGTATCTCTGTGGTGTTTCAGGTAACTGATAATCCCGTGAAGCTCAATGACTTGTATCTCTGGGGTGTTTCAGGTTTTAACTGATAATCCCTGTGAAGCTCAATGACTTGTATCTCTGGGATGTTTCAGGTAATTGATAATCCCAGTGAAGCTCAATGACTTGTATCTCTGGGGTGTTTCAGGTAATTGATAAATCCTGTGAAGCTCAATGACTTGTATCTCTGGGGTGTTTCAGGTTTTAACTGATAATCCCTGTGAAGCTCAATGACTTGTATCTCTGTGGTGTTTCAGGTAACTGATAATCCTGTGAAGCTCAATGACTTGTATCTCTGGGGTGTTTCAGGTAACTGATAATCCCAGTGAAGCTCAATGACTTGTATCTCTGTGGTGTTTCAGGTAACTGATAATCCTGTGAAGCTCAATGACTTATATCTCTGGGGTGTTTCAGGTAACTGATAATCCCCGTGAAGCTCAATGACTTGTATCTCTGGGATGTTTCAGGTAACTGATAATCCCTGTGAAGCTCAATGACTTGTATCTCTGGGGTGTTTCAGGTAACTGATAATCCCCATGAAGCTCAATGACTTGTATCTCTGGGGTGTTTCAGGTAACTGATAGTCCCTGCAAAGCTCAATGATTTGTTTTTTTTCGTTGCAGGGATGTGAAGGCAGGTAATATTCTTCTTGGAGAAGACGGCTCTGTGCAAATTGCAGGTAATGTACAAGGACCTTCTTTTTTTGTTTCTGTGTGAATGTGAGGCAGTTTTCCTGTGCCGTGTGGTGGATCACT
This sequence comes from Acipenser oxyrinchus oxyrinchus, assembly GCA_030684275.1. Taxonomy (NCBI): domain Eukaryota; kingdom Metazoa; phylum Chordata; class Actinopteri; order Acipenseriformes; family Acipenseridae; genus Acipenser; species Acipenser oxyrinchus. The sequence goes on from CM060250.1 coordinate 901,808, forward strand.
GAACTACACATTTTATGTTTTCTTATCTAAAAGCAGGAAATCTTATTGCTTTACCTATCAAAGTTGTGCTGTACATTTCTGCTTTAAATGTGTTCACATTAAATCTGTTTAGTCCAAGGTAGAGAAGGTGTCAGTCCGCTTTGAGCTTTACAATAGAATTTGGGTTATATATATGTAAGCGGGACGGGTACAGCATATATATGAATACAGCGCCACCTATCCAACATAAGAATTAAACAAGTAAATGAACAGAACATGAAGGACCTAAAATGTGTAGTTTTAGAAGAAATACAATTCGATAACGTACAATGTTGTAGAGTAAAGGAAAAGAAATGGAGACATGGACTCAATACCAGGATGCCTGCAGGTTTAAATAGAAAGGAATAGTAGATCGTTACATCATTGACTGTAGTGGGGCAGCAGTGTGGAGGAGTGGTTAGGGCTCTGGACTCTTGACTGGGAGGGTTGTGGGTTCAATCCCAGGTGGGGGACACTGCTGCTGTACCCTTGAGCAAGGTACTTTACCTAGATTGCTCCAGTAAAAACCCAACTGTATAAATGGGTAATTGTATGTAAAAATAATGTGATTTCTTGTAACAATTGTAAGTCGCCCTGGATAAGGGCGTATGCTAAGAAATAAATAATAATAATAATAATAATAATAATAATAATAATAATAATAATAATAAATGACATCACAAGCACATTAATAGATTTAAATAGAAATAAACAAGTGTAGTTACCATGGCATTAGAAGCCTACAACTTATCCACTGTTTGGTTTCAAACACACTTTCCCTTGACGTCACATACCTTTCATAACAGATGTTTTGTTTTGTTTTGTTTTGTTTTATTTTATACCAACTTGAGTAGCCATTGTGAGGAAGTACCCGGTTTGCTTAAGTCATTCAATTATGCTTTTAAATCAGATATACCATGGGCTCCACTACATCACTGATCGACCCCCGAGACTCAATTCACCAGTCCGTTCTGATTCCATTTCTCAGTACGCTTCTTAATGCTAAAAGGACTGCAGTTCTTTTCATGTGCTTCTTAACTCATCATTTATCCTGTATGGTGTTAATTCATAATCCTCTGAAATAATTAGTTTAGTATTCACCAAATCTTGTCAAATTTCAATGCAGTACATTTCCAACAGTGTCAGCATCCACCTTCTTTAGGTGCTAAAAAGAAAACCCTGCAGTACAGAAGAGACCCAGGGCATGCTACTTCACTTCCTCTGGGATCAAGTGTTTCCGTAGTTACAGGCAGCGATTAAACTACTTTAAAGATCCTGAATCTTAGAGCTGTAAAGGCTTTAGGAATCAAGAAGGTTTTAATGAAATAACTTCACAAAGTAGGAGTTCATAGGGAGACGGGCACAACAAAACAAAACAGCCTTAGATACTCTTACTGAATATTACCTTGTGATACTAGACTGGACTGACCTAATCCTGAACCCAATCCTGTGTGTGTCTAATAGACCTTTAGAACTGCATCATTCACCTCTTTACCTTGTGATACTAGACTGGACTGACCTAATCCTGAACCCAATCCTGTGTGTGTCTAATAGACCTTTAGAACTGCATCATTCACCTCTTTACCTTGTGATACTAGACTGGACTGACCTAATCCTGAACCCAATCCTGTGTGTGTCTAATAGACCTTTAGAACTGCATCATTCACCTCTTTACCTTGTGATACTAGACTGGACTGACCTAATCCTGAACCCAATCCTGTGTGTGTCTAATAGACCTTTAGAACTGCATCATTCACCTCTTTACCTTGTGATACTAGACTGGACTGACCAATCCTGAACCCAATCCTGTGTGTGTCTAATAGACCTTTAGAACTGCATCATTCACCTCTTTACCTTGTGATACTAGACTGGGCTGACCTAATCCTGAACCCAATCCTGTGTGTTTGTCTAATTGACCTTTAGAACTGCATCATTCACCTCTTTACCTTGTGATACTAGACTGGGCTGACCTAATCCTGAACCCAATCCTGTGTGTTTGTCTAATTGACCTTTAGAACTGCATCATTTCTTTCCCTGGATTGAAGCCACGCTTGCTTTTATTAATTGCACTCTCTGAATATCTCTCACTCCCTCTCTCGCTCTGCAGGAATAGATATAGTACTGCAAATAGCTTAGCTGAATAATGTGTTTACCTGAATACTTTTCTCATGCTCCAATCCCCTCTTAGTGTTACTTGCTAACATTTGAGTGAGTAATGAGTCAGAGGTCTTAGGTCATGATAAGAATCTATATTCGACTCAGATTTCGCCTAGATAATACACAGGTTCATATATTACTAAACATGTCATGCATATGTCATGTATTGTGGGGGAAACTGGTTCTACCTGTTGTACAAACAACCGCTTCTGTGTCAAAACATCCCACATTTGTATAGGATTACCCAGGAAGTACAGTGAAGCGTTTTGTTGTCCCTGATAACACCCTTTGGATCTGTCATGCCTTCAGCTCTCACTAGGAGGTTGTGTGGTCCAGTGGTTAAAGAAAAGGGCTTGTAACCAGGAGGTCCCCGGTTCAAATCCCATCTCAGCCACTGACTCATTGTGTGACCCTGAGCAAGTCACTTAACCTCCTTGTGCTCCGTCTTTCGGGTGAGACGTAATTGTAAGTGACTCTGCAGCTGATGCATAGTTAACACACCCTAGTCTCTGTAAGTCGCCTTGGATAAAGGCGTCTGCTAAATAAACAAATAATAATAATAATAATAACTAGAGGATGCTCTTACTTTCAAGTGCAGTTTTTGGTCATTAGTACCATTCAAATCAGCAAATAACTATTTGGGCCAAAAATGACACCTCTGCCGATGATGACCTCAAACAATGATGTCACTGCTGTACTAACGTGTCGATGATGAACACAGAACTGGACTTAGATTCTGTGATAGGAACAAAGAACTGAACTTAGATTCTGTGATAGGAACAAAGAACTGGACTTAGATTCTGTGATAGGAACACAGAACTGGACTTAGATTCTAATAGAATGTGATACTCACTGGCTCACCAAACAGCCTTCTAATGAAGACTGCCGGCCTGGGCTCCAATTTAAATGACACATGGAATGTGAACTCTTCAAATTTTACCTGTCAATCAAAACTGATCCCGGAATTGTGAAGCTGCAATGTTTCTCCTTCTTATCCTGCATTATGCGCTCTGTCTGTGCTTATTGTGGTCAGCGTGGTTACAGTGGAAGCTGACATTTAATTAAAATGATGAGAAACGGCACGTTTGTGAAAGTGTGTCTGATTGTAATGCGTTTTAATTGCCCAGTGGGCACTCAGTCGGGGCTCAGCTTTATCTTCACACAAAGAGGCATCTTTTATTTTGCATTCCCTTAATGAAGCGTCGGGTGGCAGGGAACAGAATGGAAATGCTGTGATGATCATTGTGTTTTTGAATTGTGCTGTTTAATAATGAAAGCTGTAAGACTGGGTTCAGTGTTTAACATGCTCTCTCCTCTTCATACATTCTGCCTTTGTTCTTCATTATCACAGGGACAGTAATTACTCTGAGCCTTAACCCTTTCAGTCCTGAAGAATTGAAGATTCATTTATATACACAGATTCAAAAAGGAGCTCCTTTACTGAGTGTACATGACAACAGGACAATATATTTTCTACATGTGTTTTGGTAAATGCACTTTAAAGTCCCGTCAGAGCTTTAAGGACTCTAAACAGATAAGACGAGACCTCCCGCCAGGACTGAAAGGGTTAAGTAAAAGATCATTGTGCAGCTACCGATTTGAACAGTTGTCTTGAAAGTTCAGTACTCTATTATCTAAGCGTTAGTAACTCTACATTGTCTGCTTAACTTTGTATGATGTTTGCCATTTACTGTGATTGGTTCAAATGGCATTCACTCAAATGCTGTGCTTTTCAGTCTTTGTTGAGGTGCTCTGACTGTGCTTAGAGTTAAGAGCCATCTAGTGCTCTGCCACTTTGGAACCCTTTCTTTATGGTGCCTGCAATATACTAGCTGTGCACTAGATGGCTCTATACCTATGGCAAGTATTTAGGCTGGAAGAGCAGTTAAACTCTTTGCACAGCTGGAGTTTAATAACACCACTTTATCATCACCATACATGCAGGTTGTTCAGTTTCAGATTTCTTGAGTTTCACAAGCACATAGTCGTGCTTTGACATCTGATGGGATTGAAACCCTAAAGCTTGGTGCAGTTAAAAAGGACATGCATTCAGTTTATGCACTTTGTGCCTGCAGGGCCAGCACAGGAACATTTCAACAGTGCAAAGCACGAATACATTACAGACGTTACAACTCAACCATATTCGCTTTTTATCTCCCTGCTCCAGACTTTGGTGTAAGTGCCTTCCTCGCAACAGGCGGGGACATGACTAGGAATAAAGTGAGGAAAACCTTTGTAGGAACCCCTTGCTGGATGGCTCCGGAGGTGATGGAACAGGTAGAGTTATTGAGATGTGTTTCATTGCTTTCAGAGAGCAGGGATGATGCGTTGAGTTACATTCATCTCTGCTTAACTCAGTGTATTTATAATGTGATCGATAATGCCTGATGCTCCGGGTAATATCGCCACAGATTTATACCCCACTTAATATTGCTTCTGGAGATAAAAGCAAACCATGTAACATACAGAACGCTGGCTTTCCCTTGTGTTTCATTGCAGTTGCAATGTGATTGACATGCACTGTGTAAATGGAAAAGCATTATTAAATTTGCATTCAGTGCAATGCTTAGTACAATATGGTCCAGATTATTTTGTATCCATACTCCTGTGTTTTAAGGCTTGTTTTTCCACTGACATGCTGGGAATGGTTTGGCCATTTCCTCTGCCTGCAGCTAATCCAGTGCTTTTCTGCTGTATTTCAGGTCAGAGGTTATGACTTCAAAGCTGATATCTGGAGTTTTGGAATCACCGCTATTGAACTGGCAACAGGAGCCGCTCCCTACCACAAATACCCACCCATGAAGGTAGAAAACATTGAATATACAGCTTGCCCCTCATCGGAAGGGTTTACTTTGAGACCTGGGCATCATGAGTAACAACAGCGAGGTCATTTCTCCCAAATCTTATGCAGAATTGAGTAGACTCAGCACCGAAACCCTGTGAACAGCTTCAAGCTGCTCTTCTCTGCTAGGCGAGTGCCATAGACATACAGTATGCAACATAGGCTAGATCAGCCAGAGTGCCTTCATAGTACTGCACAGCTACAGTATGTGTTTCCATCGATACAGAATAAGACTGGATCCTTCTCACATGCTCTCTAGATGGCGTCGGCTCTTACTTCACCTAATAAAGACGCAGTTGCTGATCTAGCCTGTGTTGTACATGGCTGTGGCAGCAATGAGCAGGTCCTGAAGTCAGGCAGCTTAACAAGAACATATCAAAAACTATATAACATTTGAATGATTGCAAACATCTAAAGAAGCATAAGGGGACCGGTGAATGACGTGTCTCTTTACAGAACACGGTGCTGTATGAGCGCAGAGTTCATTAAATACAGGCTGCTGAGCCCGTGCTCCACTTCCATTCTTGGGCAGTGCAAGCCCTGGAGAGATTCATGCAGATTCTAATGAAGGTCTTGTAGCGGAACTTCCAATAAGGCTCTGAACATGACATGCTTTAAAGGCTGCATCATTGTAATGGGCCTGAGGGTGCTTGTTAGACAGCTGTATGTGGGAAGGACTCCTATGTTCAGGCATTTAAATGGACAAGGAATCTATTAAATGGCCTGTGACTGTTTTATATCTTGTTTCTTTCTTTTTTTTTTTTTTTGGTGTAATTCATAATAGAATAAATTCGAACATTAGCAAACAACCCTTGACGTTTATAACCTTTTCACTTCTTGCTGTTGCTGCCTGTATACTGTGGAAAGAAATGTGTGCGTGTGTATATGTATATATATTACACACACACACACATACACAGTTGTCCTGGATCATCAGTGATCAGGGAATGCTGCTGAAGTCCAGTGATGTTCTCTGTCATGTTGAATAACACTCACTTCTGTGTAAGGTCACGAATCCCCCACACCATGTTGTTGTAGCTCAGTTTCAGTTTTAGGTATTCTCCAAATCCAGTACAAACCGGGAGGGTTTAATCAATATGGTAGCATTCTGACCAGCATTAAAACAAAAGAAACCATACCAAAGCAATCTCAAATACTCAGTCAGGAAGGGGTCATACGTAGGGTTTTCATTTCTTAAGGAATTATTTGAGCTGATACAGTGTAATAACTAGGGCTGTAGTTTTTCACTATAATTTCACAGCATTTCACAGTCTAAAAATAGGTATTTCAAGATAGTTCTCAATTAAACATAATATTTATTAAAGCAGAAAAAATAGTGTGGTCACATACAAAATTGAGAATTCTCTCGAGTTATTATACAGCAAGTGTTCCTAAATATTTATATTTACATATTACACAGCAATGGATACATTTCACGGAAATCGTGAAATCTGTGAACAAAATACAGCCTTAATAATGGCCTTTTGGCTACTGTGTTTTTTTTTCTGTTTTTGTTCTAATTTGATTGGTACAGGGAAAGCTAATTAACCAATGAGAATATCAAAACAGCCGCAGTCATGTTGAGAACTATAATTGAGGAATATGCACAACAGCGATGGTAAGAGGGGTGTGCATGTTAATGAGCTTCAGTCAGACATGTACAGTATAACCAGGGCCAGGTCAGCTCCTACTTTTCAATTCGAATTCCTCTTTAAAAAGCAATCGCACTTAGCAGCTAGTTTATCATGACGGCCGCAGTAATACAAAGAGACTTTGAGAAGTGAGCAGGATGTGTTTTCAGAGCAGCTCAGCACTAACTGCTTGTGTTCTTGCAGGTTCTAATGCTAACCCTGCAGAACGACCCGCCAGGCTTGGAGACAGGCATCCAGGATAAAGACATAGTGAAGAAATACGGCAAGTCTTTCAGGAAGATGATCTCCCTGTGTCTTCAGAAAGACCCAGAAAAGAGGTCAGATGCTTTTCGGGTTTTTTTTCTTTACTTTTGTTTTTTATTTTAGTTTTTTTGGACACTTGCCGAACAACTGTACTGAAACTCGGTTGTTACTACCCCCAAGAACCACGCGAAGCAGGCTTTTTATAAGACCACCCTCAGAATGATCTCACAGGGACTGAGTGTATTCAGTAGGAACCCAGTGAATAACACACGTCACGGGTTTCTGTAGCTTAAATCTTAAATGCTGCTGCTGACCCATTTCATTGGACTGTTTGCCCACGGCACACACACATATTCCATGCTCTGTTGCTGACTGTTTTTCTTTTTCTTTTAGGCCAACGTCGGCAGAGCTTTTAAAGCACAAATTCTTCCAGAAAGCAAAGGTAAGAGGCATCCTCCTAGTGGTTGTAATGAGCAGTGAACTGGCCGATGTTATTGTCTGCCGTGCTGTTGTGATGCAGTGTCAGAGTTGTTTTAGCAGTCAGAACTCCTGATCTGAATGTACTGTGTGTTTAGCTAGGCAGAGGCCTGGCCAACCTACATTATTCTGCGGAAGCTGCATTTGATTGGTCTGTTTCTTTAACAAAGGCGAGATTAACACCCCACAAGCAATCCTGTCCCTGTCTGATGCAGTACATGCCTGAACTACTGGAAACCCCACAAGCAGTCCTCTCCCTGTCTGATGCAGTACATGCCTGAACTACTGGAAACCCCACAAGCAGTCCTCTCCCTGTCTGATGCAGTACATGCCTGAACTACTGCAATGCTGTGCAAGCAGTTTCAACATCTGGGCGGCCCTTATTCATTTCACATGCATCATTGTGTTCAGAAATCACGATGCATGTGTTTTACACATGCATTATATGTCAATGTATTGCCACATGTTAGGCACAGTACTACTTTATATAATGCATGTGTAGTTGGATTTGGCTGTAAAGTGATGTTATGATGTCAGGCAGCAAGCCACTCCCTGCCACAAAGTGTTATGGAACCAAACAAGGCTCTTTCATCTGGGATAAAATGGCCAAAAGAAAGAAGGGCAAAAAGAGTTTCAGCTAAAAGCAGGGCAAGAAAACACCTCTGCTTTGCTTTGCTTTTATGAGAGCACACTTTTTAAAGTGCAGTACACTTGGGAACAGTTCAGCATAGATCACACAGGTAAGTTAGGTATTGGGTCGTTTCTGAAGTTACATTGAGGATGCTGTGTAACTCCAGTATGCTGTGTATTATATAGATAAAACTTGGTGCTGACTTTCTGCAAAGCAGGTGCTGTTTCTATTTATTTGGTGGTCTAGACAGTTTGCAAAGGATGGAAATAAGACTCATTGCACAGCAGTTTCACCCATTCCAGCTTGATTAGCCGCAGTGTATAGGTAACAAGCTCAGGTAAAACTAGGAATGGAGTAAACTGCTGTGCAATGGGAGTCCTATTTCTATCCCTGGCTTGATATTTTTCAGTAGTTATCTGTTTTTTGGTTTAAAAGACTGTACTTTAGTTACCAATGGAACTCAGAATTAATTTAAACTAGATTCAAGTGCCAGTGTGGTTGATTCTCAAGCAGCTAACAACTCAAGAGATTCTAATCTGAAAAACTCCTTCAAAATCAGGGCAGATCTGAAGTTTTTTTTCACTTTTAATATGGTTTTGTTCCATCACATGGTTTTCATAACTGAAGAAGTGATGCTGGCACTTTACATTCCAGGGGCTACATTCAGTAGCCATGGTAACAACATGGTAATTACGAACTAACTACCAATGATTTCTGCTCTTACATGGTAACAAGCCTGTCCCATGGTAATACCATGGAATTACACCAGATAACAAGACGGTGCTGACCAGACCCTTCTCACCTGTTTACAAAGTATTACCCGGTAGGAGCAGGTCACATTGGGAATGCAATTTCATGGTAATTCATGGCCTGCAGTCGAGTGATCGAAGTGATTAGAAATGCAGTGCTTTATTATTATTATTATTATTATTATTATTATTATTATAATTATTATATATTGATTGATGTGCTTTGGTGCGTTTTAGTGAATGCTATTTTGCTAAATTCTATTCTGTTTATTATTAGCCACAGTACTGTAACTAACAATTGTAAGTCACCCTGGATAAGGGCGTCGGCTAAGAAATAAATAATAATAATAACTACATTTTTATATTGATTATCATGATGAAATTATATCAAAAAAGAAAAGCTTGCTTTATGTCAGTCACTGTAAATGCCTGCATGTTTGTTTATTTTATTATTTTTTTAATTTTAGAACAAAGAATTTTTACAAGAAAGGCTGCTGCAACGGGCGCCCACGATAATAGAAAGATCTAAAAAGGTAAAACCCTTTTTTTTTTATTATTCTCTGGAAGTCTGAACTCTAGTTGGCTTGTACCTCCATGCCCTGTGCAGCTCACCTTTCATACATTTAATACATCTATTGCTTAAACTGCCAGTAAAACACAAACTGGAAATGAGATTCCTAGAATCTGTGTTTTCCTAGTTTAACCTCCTTAACCCAGTCAGGTACACAAGGAATTGAACTCTTCTTCAGACAGGCTCATGTAATAGAATTGAGTGCTTCTTCAAACGGGTTCATGTAATTGAATTGAGTGCTTCTTCAAACGGGTTCATGTAATAGAATTGAACTCTTCTTCAAACGGGCTCATGTAATAGAATTGAGTGCTTCTTCAAACGGGTTCATGTAATAGAATTGAACTCTTCTTCAAACGGGTTCATGTAATAGAATTGAACTCTTCTTCAAACGGGTTCATGTAATAGAATTGAACTCTTCTTCAAACGGGTTCATGTAATAGAATTGAGCGCTTCTTCAAACGGGTTCATGTAATAGAATTGAACTCTTCTTCAAACGGGTTCATGTAATAGAATTGAGCGCTTCTTCAAACGGGTTCATGTAATAGAATTGAACTCTTCTTCAAACGGGTTCATGTAATAGAATTGAACTCTTCTTCAAACGGGTTCATGTAATAGAATTGAACTCTTCTTCAAACGGGTTCATGTAATAGAATTGAACTCTTCTTCAAACGGGTTCATGTAATAGAATTGAACTCTTCTTCAAACGGGTTCATGTAATAGAATTGAACTCTTCTTCAAACGGGTTCATGTAATAGAATTGAACTCTTCTTCAAACGGGTTCATGTAATAGAATTGAACTCTTCTTCAAACGGGTTCATGTAATAGAATTGAACTCTTCTTCAAACGGGTTCATGTAATAGAATTGAACTCTTCTTCAAACGGGTTCATGTAATAGAATTGAACTCTTCTTCAAACGGGTTCATGTAATAGAATTGAACTCTTCTTCAAACGGGTTCATGTAATAGAATTGAACGCTTCTTCAAACGGGTTCATGTAATAGAATTGAACTCTTCTTCAAACGGGTTCATGTAATAGAATTGAACTCTTCTTCAAACGGGTTCATGTAATAGAATTGAGCGCTTCTTCAAACGGGTTCATGTAATAGAATTGAGTGCTTCTTCAAACGGGTTCATGTAATAGAATTGAACTCTTCTTCAAACGGGTTCATGTAATAGAATTGAACTCTTCTTCAAACGGGTTCATGTAATAGAATTGAACTCTTCTTCAAACGGGTTCATGTAATAGAATTGAGTGCTTCTTCAAACGGGTTCATGTAATAGAATTGAGTGCTTCTTCAAACGGGTTCATGTAATAGAATTGAACTCTTCTTCAAACGGGTTCATGTAATAGAATTGAACTCTTCTTCAAACGGGTTCATGTAATAGAATTGAACTCTTCTTCAAACGGGTTCATGTAATAGAATTGAACTCTTCTTCAAACGGGTTCATGTAATAGAATTGAGCGCTTCTTCAAACGGGTTCATGTAATAGAATTGAACTCTTCTTCAAACGGGTTCATGTAATAGAATTGAACTCTTCTTCAAACGGGTTCATGTAATAGAATTGAACTCTTCTTCAAACGGGTTCATGTAATAGAATTGAGTGCTTCTTCAAACGGGTTCATGTAATAGAATTGAACTCTTCTTCAAACGGGTTCATGTAATAGAATTGAACTCTTCTTCAAACGGGTTCATGTAATAGAATTGAGTGCTTCTTCAAACGGGTTCATGTAATAGAATTGAGTGCTTCTTCAAACGGGTTCATGTAATAGAATTGAGTGCTTCTTCAAACGGGTTCATGTAATAGAATTGAACTCTTCTTCAAACGGGTTCATGTAATAGAATTGAGCGCTTCTTCAAACGGGTTCATGTAATAGAATTGAGTGCTTCTTCAAACGGGTTCATGTAATAGAATTGAGTGCTTCTTCAAACGGGTTCATGTAATAGAATTGAGTGCTTCTTCAAACGGGTTCATGTAATAGAATTGAGTGCTTCTTCAAACGGGTTCATGTAATAGAATTGAGTGCTTCTTCAAACGGGTTCATGTAATAGAATTGAACTCTTCTTCAAACGGGTTCATGTAATAGAATTGAGCGCTTCTTCAAACGGGTTCATGTAATAGAATTGAGCGCTTCTTCAAACGGGTTCATGTAATAGAATTGAGCACTTCTTCAAACGGGTTCATGTAATAGAATTGAGCGCTTCTTCAAACGGGTTCATGTAATAGAATTGAGTGCTTCTTCAAACGGGTTCATGTAATAGAATTGAACTCTTCTTCAAACGGGTTCATGTAATAGAATTGAACTCTTCTTCAAACGGGTTCATGTAATAGAATTGAGCGCTTCTTCAAACGGGTTCATGTAATAGAATTGAGCGCTTCTTCAAACGGGTTCATGTAATAGAATTGAACTCTTCTTCAAACGGGTTCATGTAATAGAATTGAACTCTTCTTCAAACGGGTTCATGTAATAGAATTGAGTGCTTCTTCAAACGGGTTCATGTAATAGAATTGAGTGCTTCTTCAAACGGGTTCATGTAATAGAATTGAACTCTTCTTCAAACGGGTTCATGTAATAGAATTGAACTCTTCTTCAAACGGGTTCATGTAATAGAATTGAACTCTTCTTCAAACGGGTTCATGTAATAGAATTGAACTCTTCTTCAAACGGGTTCATGTAATAGAATTGAACTCTTCTTCAAACGGGTTCATGTAATAGAATTGAGTGCTTCTTCAAACGGGTTCATGTAATAGAATTGAGTGCTTCTTCAAACGGGTTCATGTAATAGAATTGAACTCTTCTTCAAACGGGTTCATGTAATAGAATTGAACTCTTCTTCAAACGGGTTCATGTAATAGAATTGAGCGCTTGTTCAAACAGGTTCATGTAATAGAATTGAGTGCTTCTTCAAACGGGTTCATGTAATAGAATTGAGCGCTTCTTCAAACGGGTTCATGTAATAGAATTGAGCGCTTCTTCAAACGGGTTCATGTAATAGAATTGAGTGCTTCTTCAAACGGGTTCATGTAATAGAATTGAACTCTTCTTCAAACGGGTTCATGTAATAGAATTGAGCGCTTCTTCAAACGGGTTCATGTAATAGAATTGAGCGCTTCTTCAAACGGGTTCATGTAATAGAATTGAGTGCTTCTTCAAACGGGTTCATGTAATAGAATTGAACTCTTCTTCAAACGGGTTCATGTAATAGAATTGAGTGCTTCTTCAAACGGGTTCATGTAATAGAATTGAGTGCTTCTTCAAACGGGTTCATGTAATAGAATTGAGTGCTTGTTCAAACAGGTTCATGTAATAGAATTGAACTCTTCTTCAAACGGGTTCATGTAATAGAATTGAACTCTTCTTCAAACGGGTTCATGTAATAGAATTGAGCGCTTGTTCAAACGGGTTCATGTAATAGAATTGAACTCTTCTTCAAACGGGTTCATGTAATAGAATTGAACTCTTCTTCAAACGGGTTCATGTAATAGAATTGAGTGCTTCTTCAAACAGGTTCATGTAATAGAATTGAGTGCTTCTTCAAACGGGTTCATGTAATAGAATTGAGCGCTTCTTCAAACGGGTTCATGTAATAGAATTGAGTGCTTGTTCAAACGGGTTCATGTAATAGAATTGAGCGCTTCTTCAAACGGGTTCATGTAATAGAATTGAGTGCTTGTTCAAATGGGTTCATGTAATAGAATTGAGAGTGACTCAGGTATCACATGGAGGAATTTGACAATTCAGATGACCAGATCCAACCTGGCAGTACGTTTTAAACCCTGATTCAATCACCTCATTGCAAAAATATGTGTATTTGTGGGACACTTATGTGCCTTGTACCTTTAAAGGGTTAAAGCAGAAAAGATCATAATAGAAGGTTTGGTATGTATTGAACTTCTTTACTATAACCATTAGCAACAACTGCAATAATGAGTGACCCCCACCCTTATAAAAGTGTACCATACTAAAAGTATAGCTTTGGGATGTTCGAGATGGCATTGCACATGTGTGCCATATTAAAAGCATAGCTTTGGGATGTTCGAGATGGCATTGCACATGTGTGCCATATTAAAAGCATAGCTTTGGGATGTTCGAGATGGCATTGCACATGTGTGCCATATTAAAAGCATAGCTTTGGGATGTTCGAGTTGGCATTGCACATTTTATTTGTGCTTTGGTCCAAGCCAATGGGAGCACTTGATGATTCGTGGGCAGATTCAGATATATTTCCAGGGGATCACACCCTTCCGTATTTCATTCCCGTCGTTTCCCTTGCGAAGGTGCGGAGGGTGCCAGGCTCCAGCGGGCGGCTTCACAAGACAGAGGACGGGGAGTGGGAGTGGAGCGATGACGGGCTGGACGAGGAGAGCGAGGAGGGGAAAGCTGCCGTCGCACAGTTAAGGGTGAGTGTGGAGAAAGCATGTCCAGTATCCAGCGTTCCACAGAGCATCCACAGAGACATTGTGAGTCTCAGTGTGTGGAGAAAGCATGTCCAGTATCCAGCGCTCCACAGAGCATCCACAGAGACATTGTGAGTCTCAGTGTGTGGAGAAAGCATGTCCAGTATCCAGTGCTCCACAGAGCATCCACAGAGATATTGTCTCAGTGTGTGGAGAAAGCATATCCAGTATCCAGCGCTCTACAGAGCATCCACAGAGAAGGCTGGCTTGTGAGTTTCAGGAGCCAGACCATCCTGAGGAGGCTGGATTTCAAGTTATCCTTCTGATAAGGAAACGTCTTATTTTGCAATATATGCAAATTCACACTGTCATGTGACATGTCATGCAATCCAGTAGACCCCTATAGAAACTGTGTGAGTTGTGTGCAACTGCTCAGCAACAACCATGGGAAAGCAGAACGATCTTGGTGACCACACAGGGGGCATAATAGTGTGAGCCCAGTGGCATGTTCAATGCGTTGTGAAAAGAACAGCGATGACCAAGATCAAAGTCCTTCACCATGGGCCAGTTTCCGGAAATATGCACTGGCCAAAATGTCCTTTACAAACAAGTGGTTTTGGTGTGCTGAAGAGCATGATGGAAGTGAACTTACTGCAAGATATAATGTCATTCCTTTGAATCTCACAGTGAAATAAAACAATTGAAAGGCGTTAGGTTGATATTGAAACCAAGAAGCAGTGCAGAGAGCAAGAGACATGAAGTGAAGAATAATATCTTCAAAAACTGTGTGGTTCTGAAATCTCTTCCTCTTCTATTTAATCATTTGTGTGATTGTCTCTAACAGGCCTTTGAGCTATAATAACTGCTGGCTATGTGGATTGTACAGTAAATGAGACTGGGCTATGTGGATTGTACAGTAAATGAGACTGGGCTATGTGGATTGTACAGTATATGACTCCCTCCAGTAGATGAGTTCTCTCATGAATGAGACTGGGCTGCAATTAGCAGTCCCTAGTCTGCAGTGAATATAACTCAAAAGCGAATATAGGGACAGATGATTTAAATTTCAGTACTGGAGAAGTCGTCGGAGTGCTGGACTCTTGTATTATACAGAGGTCTTTAATTATAAAGATATTTACTCTTTAACAAGGGGTAACTCTCCGGGGAAGCTCACAGACTTTACCATGACTTCTAAATGATCATACACCAAAAAACAAGAGAGAAAAATAAATGCAGTAGAAACTGTACCAAATATGGATTCATATTTTGTGAAATGTTATTGAGCAAATGCTCTATGCTACAGATTGTTTTAAAGTCTTGTATCTAACCCCCTTCTTTTAAAGGACCAGCAGCCAAAGGCAGTAAGCGGCACTAAGCGCCAAGTCCGGTTTTCACTGCCCCTCGAGCAGCCTCCACAAAGGGTCGTTGTGTTTTACAAATACAGATGGCATTCCCTTAACAAGGAACGGGCAAAGGGGGGTGCAGCCAGAAGGGGGTATCTGGGCAAGGGGTTAATGAACATTTCAATCTCTCTTAAAAAGGAAAATAAATGGAGTTTGAAGTAGCTGAGCAGATGTTTCATCTCTGCACCTTGTTATTTAGATTAGGAGGGTCACTATTGTACTGGAATGGTGTGACTCGGAGGATTGTTAGAAATGAGCTTTTCCACAGAACGTACAAGGACCAGATGTTTAACTTCATCCCTCCAGCAACAAAAAGAGACGCTCCTGTTTTTTATTTGTTACATTTACAGGACCCCAGGATAAGTCTACAAGAGACTCGTTTACATCACCATTTGACATCTACACAGTATCTATACTGCAAAATAGAATATTGTGTTTTTCATTACCTAAATAACATGATTATGCGTAACCGTGCTATTTAAAATATTACAAATCAGTACCAAGTTTACATTCATAAAAGCTGAGGTTAAACTGGAATCTCAAGGTTAGGAAAACTGGAAAAATGCTACCGTACTGCACCGTACCATTTTGGAGCTTACCACTTAACTCATAGACATGTACGCTTACAGTATATGCTTAATATTATTTATTATTAAAAACATTTCTTTTTTTCATTCACTTGTTTCATAGTAATGTATAAATTTTAATTTCGGTGAATGATTTTCAGCACACTGTTCTACAGCACAAAACGAGCAATGCTGTTAACGTGCTCAGGTTTCCCCAGTGTGAGGACACTGGTTTCATATTGCTAGCTGAAGAGTTGCCACCACTTCAAGTATGATTCTGTTACTAAATACAAACCTGTCTGTGTGAAGTACAGTGAAAACCAAACCGGCTTGTGATGAAAGCTCACTCGCTCCCTGAAGCATAAACCCATTTAAAGTGCTGAGCGGGGGTGTTCCTGGAAGCCATCTGTATTTACTATCATTGTATATTTGTGTATGCACTCTACTGCCAGGGATTAACTAACTGCCTGTCTGAGCCTAGCAAGTAATTCAGGAGAATGCAACCTGGGCATCTGCTGCTGTTTATAAGTCCTTAACATCACTTTTCACTACAAATGATGCCCAACAGGAAATGAATATGCATAACCTGCATTGTTCAACAGTTCCATGGAACGTGCTCCACTGTTTCAAGTAGAATTGGCTCACATAGTGAACCATGTCTATGTCAGTATGTGGTTGCCAGGCATGCAGCTGTAACTATGACTTCAGTGTATTGTTTTAAACAAGGTGCTATACAGTACAGGGTTGGACAAACAATGTGAAACATCTGCCATAAAGCTGAGGGAACACTAAGCCATGTCACAAGAATAGTGGCTTGAAACCTAGTTTGAGACATCTTTACTGTATCAAATCCCACGTCTCCCCTGGTGTGCCATGCAGTGGCCTAAAACCTAGTCTCCTAAAATCAAGTTCTAAGCCACAAAGTGGCTTTGTGTTTCCTCAGGGTGCAGCCAGGACAGCAGTGACTCGGCTTCAGAAGTCTGCAAGGTGATCACAGTTTTATAGACTCGGATCCAAGACCATTATTCAGTTATTGATAATAGTGTTCAGTAATCAGATTCTTCAGGGAAGGGCTGGAAATCTGCAGCAAAATCTGTTCTTCCAGAAATGCACAGAGTCATCGTTTTTGAGAAACACCTGAAAATGATCTGCATCCCGGGGATGCTACTGTGTTACAGAAGACTAGGTGATGCTGGCAGTGCCATGTGCAGAACAAATGAATCGGTCATATAATACAGGGGGGCAACCCTGGTCCTGGAGAGCCACAGTCCTGCAGGTCTCTTTAAGTCATCAGTGGCTAAAGACTTGGGGAAAAAAGTCTGCGTTGAACTTAGGTGGAGTGTAAACCAGAAGACCCTGGTTGTGCTGCATAACAGCATTGTTTCCAGTTATTTGTCCAAGCCCTGTAGCTCTTTTAAATCTTTAAAATATTCAGGATATTAATTCTGCAAAAGTTGCAAACATGGCTGATCAATGAACACACCTTAGCAAAGTTACAAACGTGGTTGATCAATGAACACACTTTAGCGCACATATTTAATGTTCCGTTTTACGTTGAAACGCACTGTACTGTGAAAGCCCTGTAAATGTCCCATACAGGTTGATGAATTAGTCTAATGATTCTTTATAACAGCTGGCATTATCTTTCAGCATCTCCAGTTTAAAATAAGCTTCAATGAAGAGTCTCCTTTTTCCTTTACCCTTTTATAGTCATTGACTGTGAGATGATTGTAGCACTGCATTAGGCACAAGCACTCCTTACAGACATCCTCTTACTTGAACAGATGAAGATGACTTGCCCTCATCTGCAGAACAAATACCAAGCCCATTCCTTTGGATCTCTGTCCCCTCACATCCTCTGTGTTTAACAGGCTCTCAGGCCAGGGGGGGTCATGCTAGGGGGCTTGGTACTGTAATGTTTACACTTTGTGACAGAACATTTCTTAGACATTGAGTAACACTGTATACAACAGCCATCTTTGCTGGCACCTCAGACCAATTTTAGTAAATGTGTTTCTGTCGCTCATGGAAGGCAGATATTCCCAGCTATGCAGCCCAGTCCTCTACATGCCCAACCCAACCCAGTCAATGCTTCACCCTCTGCCCAGGCTGCAGCCCCCACAACAGGCTAGTGAACAGCTCACCCACATTGGCTAGAATTGTGCAGGGCATTTATGACACGCATGTTGAATTCACGTCATGCATTTGATACCGACCTACCTTTTTGGATTATTTTCTTGACTGAGATATGTATATTAGAAACACACCTTGTAAAGGAAGAACACACAATCTCTTGTGCATTGTTTTAACATTATTGGAACCAAGCTTCTCTAGCTGTAGGAACCCTGTGCAGTTCAACACTAATCCAAGCCTGTAGGAACCCTGTGCAGTTCAACACTAATCCAAGCCTGTAGGAACCCTGTGCAGTTCAACACTAATCCAAGCCTGTAGGAACCCTGTGCAGTTCAACACTAATCCAAGCCTGTAGGAACCCTGTGCAGTTCAACACTAATCCAAGCCTGTAGGAACCCTGTGCAGTTCAACATTAATCCAAGCCTGTAGGAACCCTGTGCAGTTCAACACTAATCCAAGCCTGTAGGAACCCTGTACAGTTCAACACTAATCCAAGCCTGTAGGAACCCTGTGCAGTTCAACACTAATCCAAGCCTGTAGGAACCCTGTGCAGTTCAACACTAATCCAAGCCTGTAGGAACCCTGTGCAGTTCAACACTAATCCAAGCCTGTAGGAACCCTGTGCAGTTCAACACTAATCCAAGCCTGTAGGAACCCTGTACAGTTCAACACTAATTTACTTCTCTGTAAACCACCACAGCTTCAGCTGGAATAATATCCTTTTTTTTTCTTTTTTTTCCTATTTTTCAGTCACCCAGAGTGAAAGAGGGTTCACAAAACTCAGTGGTGAGTCTGAAAAATAATTTACATTAAACATACTGTATTTCTTTGTATAAGATGTTACAGTTGCTGTATTGTTCTTCCTAAAAAATGTCTGAATTTGTTTCCTAGTACAGATGGTTTGTAGACCAATATCCAGTAAAACGGCATGCGAGTCCTTGCATCATTGTTTTTGTTTGTTTGTTTGTTTCTAGGACTTTCCACCAACAGAGCCTACAAGTAGTCATCTTCAGCCTTCAGGGCAAGGGCCAGCCCAACTACCTCAGCCTTCAGTCCAGGCCGCTGCACAGGCCCTCCCAGCCAACGCTCCACCCGCTGCCCAGGCTGCAGCCCCCACACCAGGCCAGGCAGCTGCTCCTCAGGTACAGTTTCCTGTTCGTTTAGCTCACTGCTGCTGCCAGGTGGCTGTGTGAGGGCACCCAGGACCCATCAACACTTTGTTGTTTTATTACCTAAAATCTAGGAATGTCAAGCTAAAAATAGATTTACCGTACTGCATAGAGACTGGTAGTCAAAAAGAATCTTTCCACTGTGTGGAGGGGGGTCTGAATGCTAAAGGTGGGCTTTAGTATGCTGCCAAACTGCTCAGCAAGACGCTGCTTCAAGATGTTTATTGCTGCATAAGACCCCAGACCTTTAAACAAGTCAGTTTGCCTGTAAGAAGGGATGTGATACAACAGGTAACTTCACTAACATGGAGTTGAATTGGTAACCGTAACCCTGACAATCCATGTGCTCCCGTAACCCTGACAATCCATGTGCTCCCGTAACCCTGACAATCCATGTGCTCCCGTAACCCTGACAATCCATGTGCTGCCGTAACCATGACAATCCATGTGCTCCCGTAACCCCAATCCATGTGCTCCCGTGACCCTGACAATCCATGTGCTCCCGTAACCCTGACAATCCATGTGCTCCCGTAACCCTGACAATCCATGTGCTCCCGTAACCCTGACAATCCATGTGCTCCCGTAACCCCAATCCATGTGCTCCCGTAACCCCAATCCATGTGCACCCGTAACCCCAATCCATGTGCTCCCGTAACCCTGACAATCCATGTGCTTCCGTAACCCTGACAATCCATGTGCTTCCGTAACCCTGACAATCCATGTGCTCCCGTAACCCTGACAATCCATGTGCTCCCGTAACCCTGACAATCCATGTGCTCCCGTAACCCTGACAATCCATGTGCTCCCGTAACCCCAATCCATGTGCTCCCGTGACCCTGACAATCCATGTGCTCCCGTAACCCTGACAATCCATGTGCTCCCGTAACCCCAATCCATGTGCTCCCGTAACCCTGACAATCCATGTGCTCCCGTAACCCTGACAATCCATGTGCTCCCGTAACCCTGACAATCCATGTGCTCCCGTAACCCTGACAATCCATGTGCTCCCGTAACCCTGACAATCCATGTGCTCCCGTAACCCCAATCCATGTGCTCCTGTAAGTGGTGACAATGAGAGGCGGGCTGTGGAGGAAGAGTAACCCAGCAAGGAGCAGTTCGATTAGAAAAATAAAAAGGCATGTCTTGTATTAGGCGGTAAAAAACAAACAAGCAAGCAAGCAAGATTTTAAAAGCTAAAAGTAAAAAAGAGACCACTGCCAAGGTTTCTAAATCATGTCTTATTACTGCTTAAACTTGCAGTTAATGAAGCCCAGCTGAAGGTACACAGTTATGCAGCGCTCCAGATAAGCTGTGTACTGGGTGTTTTACGCATTGAAACAAGATGAATTATTATTATTTGTTTATTTAGCAGACACCTTTATCCAAGGCGACTTACAGAGACTAGGGTGTGTGAACTATGCAGGAAGTTAAGTGACT
This sequence comes from Acipenser oxyrinchus oxyrinchus, assembly GCA_030684275.1. Lineage (NCBI taxonomy): Eukaryota > Metazoa > Chordata > Actinopteri > Acipenseriformes > Acipenseridae > Acipenser > Acipenser oxyrinchus. The sequence continues at coordinate 922,253 of CM060250.1, forward strand.
TGCTCTGTGTCACACAGTGAGTCAGTGAGTGACCCGGGATTTGAACCGGGGACCTCCTGATTACAAGCCCTTTTCTTTAATCATGCATGATATTTAAATGGAATGCATAAAGAACAAGCACAGCAATTCTGCAGCACAGCTTGAGCCCACATGGTATCAGGCTTCTTGTACTTCGCTGGTTCCCGGCGTCCCAGTGGTCAGTTGTGAATGTACTGCATGCGGTAGCTAGAGAATGGATCATAGGAATGCTGGGATAGCTCATTGTAGCCGGCCTGGGAATTGCCACAAACACATGACCAGTAAGTCCAGGTTTTCAAGACGGTGTTTTTTTTAATTTTTTTATTTATTTATTTTTTTATATAAAGCGTATGGTTTAATCCTCTCACTTGCAATGCGTGTTTGTGATTGATTGGTGAATACGCGTCTGGATTCTACATTTTGGATTCTGGATTTCTCGGCGTCGTCTTAGCCCCCTCCACCCTAAGCTACCAATTTACTGTGTTTGGAGAGTCAGGATGCTTGATATTGCTATAGCAAGGCAAGCGATAGGGAATACAATATTATTGTTTCTTTATTAATATCTAGTAGGTGCATGCAGGCCTTTTGTTAAGTATATTCCAGCTGCAGCATTCTGTTTCTGTGTGGATCTGCTTCTCAGCCATGGTGCTTGTGGTTAATGAAGCAAATAAAATGCAAGGCTGTAGTTCATGCATAGCCTGTAAGTTAGCATTGAAGTATGTACCGTATTGAAAGCACTCATGACTGCAAGGGGGTGTGCATTTCACTCACATAGTGTCTGAATTGGAGAGTAAATTACTCAATGACCCAAGACTGTTTTCGGAGCGCTGGTTATAGAAACAAATAAAGCTGCTTCCCTCGATGGCTTTTTTCATCGTCTTTTCCTTTCACAGGTGCCCCCTGCTGCTCCGTCTGCTGCCCCAGCATACGATGCTACGCAGTCACCCATCAGTCTGGTATTGAGGTTAAGGTAAGTTTCAAATGGGCTTGCATTACATTTCCCGCACAGCGCAGTGTTTGGTGTATTGGCCACCACTGATCTAGATGGAGTCACGGTTTGACAGTTTATACTTTGGTTTACCACCAGAGGGCAGCAATAGCACATTTTGTTTCGGACCATAATTTAACATAATTGTATTGACTCAAAGAAACTGCAAAATGATATCACAAACATCTACCAGACACCATAATAGTAAATACAGTATTTCCTGTATGTAATTCAGTATGTTAACGTAACATTATTCAGCAGGTTTCATTCAATAATAATTGCAACTTTATGAAGCAAAATAGCACTGGTGTCTGGAGGCACTCTGTAAGTCTTACTGCTACAAGCTGATTGGCAGGGCACCTCACCTCATCACAGAGCAGCACTCTCACCTGCCTCTCTCCTTGGCAGTGTGTCTCATCACAGAGCAGCACTCTCACCTGTCTCTCTCCTTGGCAGTGTGTCTCATCACAGAGCAGCACTCTCACCTGTCTCTGTCCTTGGCAGTGTGTCTCATCACAGAGCAGCACTCTCACCTGTCTCTCTCCTTGGCAGTGTGTCTCATCACAGAGCAGCATTCTCACCTGTCTCTCTCCTTGGCAGTGTGTCTCATCACAGAGCAGCACTCTCACCTGTCTCTCTCCTTGGCAGTGTGTCTCATCACAGAGCAGCACTCTCACCTGCCTCTCTCCTTGGTAGTGTGCCTCATCACAGAGCAGCACTCTCACCTGCCTCTCTCCTTGGCAGTGTGCCTCATCACAGAGCAGCACTCTCACCTGCCTCTCTTCTTGGCAGTGTGTCTCATCACAGAGCAGCACTCTCACCTGCCTCTCTCCTTGGCAGTGTGTCTCATCACAGAGCAGCACTCTCACCTGTCTCTCTCCTTGGCAGTGTCTCATCACAGAGCAGCACTCTCACCTGCCTCTCTCCTTGGCAGTGTGCCTCACCTCATCACAGAGCAGCACTCTCACCTGTCTCTCTCCTTGGCAGTGTGCCTCATCACAGAGCAGCACTCTCACCTGTCTCTCTCCTTGGCAGTGTGCCTCATCACAGAGCAGCACTCTCACCTGTCTCTCTCCTTGGCAGTGTGTCTCATCACAGAGCAGCACTCTCACCTGTCTCTCTCCTTGGCAGTGCACCTCACCTCATCACAGAGCAGCAATCTCACCTGTCTCTCTCCTTGGCAGTGTGCCTCATCACAGAGCAGCACGCTCACCTGCCTCTCTCCTTGGCAGTGTGCCTCATCACAGAGCAGCACTCTCACCTGTCTCTCTCTTTGACAGTGCACCTCATCACAGAGCAGCACTCTCACCTGTCTCTCTCCTTGGCAGTGCACCCCATCACAGAGCAGCACTCTCACCTGCCTCTCTCCTTGGCAGTGTGCCTCATCACAGAGCAGCACTCTCACCTGTCTCTCTCTTTGACAGTGCACCTCATCACAGAGCAGCACTCTCACCTGTCTCTCTCCTTGGCAGTGCACCTCATCACAGAGCAGCACTCTCACCTGCCTCTCTCCTTGGCAGTGTGCCTCATCACAGAGCAGCACTCTCACCTGTCTCTCTCTTTGACAGTGCACCTCATCACAGAGCAGCACTCTCACCTGCCTCTCTCCTTGGCAGTGTGTCTCATCACAGAGCAGCACTCTCACCTGCCTCTCTTCTTGGCAGTGTGTCTCATCACAGAGCAGCACTCTCACCTGCCTCTCTCCTTGGCAGTGTGCCTCATCACAGAGCAGCACTCTCAGCTGTCTCTCTCCTTGGCAGTGTGTCTCATCACAGAGCAGCACTCTCACCTGCCTCTCTCCTTGGCAGTGTGTCTCATCACAGAGCAGCACTCTCACCTGCCTCTCTCCTTGGCAGTGTGTCTCATCACAGAGCAGCACTCTCACCTGTCTCTCTCCTTGGCAGTGCACCTCACCTCATCACAGAGCAGCACTCTCAGCTGCCTCTCTCCTTGGCAGTATGTCTCATCACAGAGCAGCACTCTCACCTGCCTCTCTCCTTGGCAGTGTGCCTCATCACAGAGCAGCACTCTCACCTGCCTCTCTGTTTGACAGTGCACCTCATCACAGAGCAGCACTCCCACCTGCCTCTCTCCTTGGCAGTGTGCCTCATCACAGAGCAGCACTCTCACCTGCCTCTCTCCTTGGCAGTGCACCTCATCACAGAGCAGCACTCTCACCTGCCTCTCTCTTTGACAGTGCACCTCATCACAGAGCAGCACTCTCACCTGCCTCTCTCCTTGGCAGTGTGCCTCATCACAGAGCAGCACTCTCACCTGCCTCTCTCCTTGGCAATGTGCCTCCTCTCTAAGCAGAGCAGCACTGAACTCCCTTGTTTCTCTTTCATCTCTTACAGGAATTTAAAGAAGGAGCTGAATGACATTCGATTTGAATTCATGCCTGGGAGAGGTAACTTCATTTAAGTTCATTTTATAAAGTGCCTTTCATGCCACATTAGCAACTCAAAGCGCTTTACGTGTCACTTCAAACAGAAAGAAGAATGCAATCTCAAGAGTAGTCAAAATTACAAAGTAATAAGAACAATAAATAATAATGAAAATGATTGTGATTCTCTTCAGATACCGCTGATGGAGTTTCCCAAGAGCTGGTTTCTGCCGGGCTGGTTGATGGAAGAGATGTAGTAATAGGTGGGTGAACTCAGTAGATGCACAATGTGCACCTGGACAAAGATATCACAGCAGCATCTCTGCATTACTAGCTGTACACCGTGGGGATTGAATTACCAAACCGTATTGGTTACTTAACGTTTTGCAAATCAACAGTTTGTTGTTCAATGTAGAAATACAGGCTGGCAGAGTAGAAGCTGAGTAGAAGCTGAGTGGCTCTGAGCTATTGTGTTTGTGGGGTACAGGGGTGTTCTTTACCTCACTTGGGTATTCAGAGATTATTAGGTGTTTCTGATAAAAAGGGTTTATTGACTATTTGTCTGTGCTTCCCTTATTCTTGAATGTAATGTATTACAAAAGAATGACATTTCTTCTTCAGATTATCCCCGATTGCACACTCATACTGTAAGGTCTTAAGCTGAGGGAACACGGAACCACTTCTTCAGGAACGGTGGCTTGAAACCTGGTTCCAGGAGACCTAGTTTGAGACAACATTGTTTCATCAAACCCCAAGTCTCCCCTGGTGGGCCATGCAGTGGCCTGAAACCTAGTCTCCTGAAGTCAAGTTCCAAGCCACAAAGTGGCTCCGTGTTCCCTCAGCTTTAGGGTGGTGTCTTCAGACAACACCCTACAGAATAACGTTGTTGGGGCAAGTTTGGTAACCCTTATAGTTTGTTTAACTTGAATGAAAACAATTCAAATTAAGCATTGATCATTTGAAGACCTGGAGTCATTTTAGTGAATATTGGATCAAGCTAACATTCTCTTTCGTTTCAGTTGCTGCTAATTTGCAGAAAATTGTTGATGACCCACAGACAACCCGATCAGTCACTTTTAAACTGGTAAGTGGACAAAACGGACACGTGTTCCTTCAACCCCAAGACTGACTGGAGAAATAAGCATCCCATTAAGAGGGCTCATACACTGTGTAGGTTTCTTCATTTTTGGTGTTTTAGTTTTGAAGAGCAAACCAAATCTTGTGACTCATGCACTGCTGGAGTACATTATTCATTTTGGTCTTCACTGTTCCTGGGGTAGTGTTAGTGTATCTGTTTTTGTGTGCCTGTAGAAACACAAATGTTCCGTGTCAAATCAGTACAAAGGGGTCCCCGAGTGGCTCCCCTGGTAAAGGCACGGCCGTGTGGTGTACAGGGTGAGTCATACATTCAGGGGAGTGCAGGGGTCCCTGAGAGTCTCCTGGTAAAGGCACAGCTGGTGTGCAGGGTGAGTCATACATTCAGGGGAGTGCAGGGGTCCCTGAGAGTCTCCCCTGGTAAAGGCACGGCCGTGTGGTGTACAGGGTGAGTCATACATTCAGGGGAGTGCAGGGGTCCCTGAGAGTCTCCCCTGGTAAAGGCACGGCCGTGTGGTGTGCAGGGTGAGTCATACATTCAGGGGAGTGCAGGGGTCCCTGAGAGTCTCCCCTGGTAAAGGCACGGCCGTGTGGTGTGCAGGGTGAGTCATACATTCAGGGAAGTGCAGGGGTCCCTTAGAGTCTCCCCTGGTAAAGGCACGGCCGTGTGGTGTGCAGGGTGAGTCATACATTCAGGGGAGTGCAGGGGTCCCTGAGAGTCTCCCCTGGTAAAGGCACGGCTGCATGGTGTGCAGGGTGAGTCATACGTTCAGGGAAGTGCAGGGGTCCCTTAGAGTCTCCCCTGGTAAAGTCACGGCTGCATGGTGTGCAGGGTGAATAAAAGGGAGTGTCACATTGGCTCTGCCACTCCTGTGGGTTAGGAGCTGCCCAGTGAGCTCAGGCGGACACCTGCAGGGCTGGCCTTTGTCCTCCAGAGGGCGGTAGCTCTCTGACATTCGCTCTCAAGTTCCTGGGTGTAGAAGAGGAAACTGGCTTGGCCGTGGGATCGGAGGACGCCCATTGAACCTTCAGTTCTCCTCAGCTGTGTGGGGAATTTCTGTGAGGGGAAAAATAATTGAGCATTCTAAATTGGGGAGAAAATCTGGGGTAAAATAATTGGGCACTCGAAATAAAAATAAAAAATGACAACAAAATCAGTACTAAGCACCTTTATGTTTTTTCTCTCTTGTATCCATAGGCCTCTGGAGTTGAAGTCTCTGAAATTCCAGACGATGTTAAACTTATGGGATTTGCACATCTCAGCATCAGTTAAACTGCTCTACCAGGGACATGACTTGCCTAAAAAAAAAAAAAAAAAAAAAAAGGCACTCCTGTGCTTATTCCTTACTTTTATTGGCCTAATGAAAACCACTATTGCCAAAGAAAATTCTGAAAACGCTGCCACCCCCATAGGATTCGAAACGTCGCTTTGTAACTAAAATGATGTGTTTCTAATGCAACTAATAGGAATCGCACTAAAATGTTTACAGTGAATGTATGTTTGGAATGAAGTACTCGTCAACATCCACCCACCCAGAGCTTTTCCGCTTTCATTTAGACATGCAATCTCGACCTGCAAGTCCTGCTCATGTAAACATGCCTTCTGTTAAACAGTGCTGCTGAATACACAGCTGGGACCCCACTGTAGTACTGAACCCTACCTGTTCAAAGGGTGTGCTTTCAGTTACTAACTTTAAGCTGTCCTTTAGGAAACCCAATCAATACACACCTTGTAACAGGGACGCCTCGCATCTTCCTATGTACTCATTTTGTGATGCACACATTAAGCAGTGTGCATTAACTAGCTCTGTAGCTAGGGCTGTTCCGTTATCAAGCATCATTGAGTTCAAACTCATCCAAACTCATCAGAAAGGAGACCCATTTAGAGGACTTGCAGGCAACACACTTGTGATAAGGACATTGCAAACAGTGGATCTCAGCAGTTAGCTTCATTTTTATTTTTGGCTCTGGTAGTTTTGGGTCTTTTGATTATAGGGTCTATATGTTTGTTTCCTTTTAAGAATAAATGTGGATCTGGTGAGATATATGTAGTGCCCTTTATACTGTACACTTACCTTGCTGATTCATATATACCAGTATATTTCTCAAAAACAAAGAATTTTAGGAAAAATCTTTTGTAGGAAAAGTTTTGCTTTTGTGGATGAGGAAAAAAAGTTACAAGAAATAGATGTCTACAATTTATTTATTTCTGCAATTTTTTTTTGCAAAACTCCAAAAATGCTAATTCAAAAGTATTCATACCCTGACAAGGAAAATAAAATTAATGCCTAGTTGAGGCACCTTTAGCAATAATAACCTCTTTTAAACGATTAAGATATTTGTCAATGAGCTTTTTGCATGATTCTTTTGTGATCTTTGAGCATTCTTCAGTACAAAATTGTTCCAGTTCATTCAAATTCCAAGGACTTCACTTGTGCATAGCCTTCTTCCTCATGCCAAAGATTCTCAATCGGATTTAGATCAGGACCTTGACTAGGCCATTCCAGAACCTTGATTTTATTCCTCTTTAACCATTCTGAAGTAGATTTTGATGTGTGCTTTGGATCGTTGCTGTGTAGGAACGTCCACTTGCACTTTAAAGTTTTGTAGCGGAGGGTGGAATTCATTTTACCATGTATTTGAACTAAATTTCCTGTGCCATTAGAGGAGAAACAGCCCCATAGAAGGATATTACCTCATCCACAAAAACAAAACTTTTGCTACGAAAGATTTTTCTTGTAATTCTTTGTTTTCGAGAAATTTCTAGAAATTATAAATTTCCTTTGGGGTATGTAAACTTGTGACTAAAGCTGCATATATATATATATATATATATATATATATATATATATATATATATATATATATATATATACACAGTGCCTCTAGAAAGTCTACACCCCCTTTCAAAATGATCACCTTTTGTTGCCTTATAGCCTGGAATTAAAATAGTTTTTTTTTTTCATTTATCTACACATCCTACCCCACAACTTACAAGTGAAAAAAATATTCTAGACATTTGTGGAAAATTAATTAAAAATAAAAACTGAAACAGCTTGGTTGGATAAGTCTCCACCCCCCTTGTAATAGCAATCCTAAATTAGCTCAGGTGTAACCAACTGCCTTCAAAATCACACACCAAGTTAAGTGGCCTCCACCTGTGTTAAATTGTAGTGATTCACATGATTTCTCGATAAATTCAGCAGTTCCTGTAGGTTCCCTCTGCTGGGTAGTGCATTTCAAAGCAAAGACTCAACCATGAGCACCAAGGAGCTTTCAAAAGAACTCTGGGACAAAATTGTTGAAAGGCACAGATCAGGGGATGGGTATAAAAAAATATCAAAGGCCTTGAATATCCCTTGGAGCACGGTCAAGACGATTATTAAGAAGTGGAAGGTGTATGGCACCACCAAGACCCTGCCTAGATCAGGCCGTCCCTCCAAACTGGATGACCGAGCAAGGAGGAGACTGATCAGAGAGGCTACCAAGAGGCCAATGGCAACTTTGCAAGAGCTACAGGCTTTTATGAGCAATGCTGGTCAGTGTGCATGTGACAACAATATCCCAAGCACTCCACAAATCTGGCCTGTATGATAGGGTGGCAAGAAGGAAGCCATTACTCATGAAAGCCCACCTTGAATCTTGTTTGAAGTATGCAAAAAAAACACTCAGGAGATTCTGCAACCATGTGGCAAAAAGTTTTGTGGTCTGACAAAACAAAAATGGAACATTTTGGCCTAAATGCAAAGCGTTATGTTTGGCGCAAACCCAACACAGCGCATCACCCAAAGAACACCATCCCCACTGTGAAGCATGGTGGTGGCAGCATCATGTTATGGGGATGTTTCTCATCGGCAGGGACTGGGGCACTTGTCAGGATAGAAGGGAAAATGAATGGAGCAAAGTACAGAGAAGTCCTTGAGAAAAACCTGCTGCCCTCTGCAAGAAAGCTGAAACTGGGACAGAAGTTCACCTTTCGGCATGACAACGACCCAAAGCACACAGCCAAAGCTACACTGGAGTGGCCCAGTCAGAGACCTGACCTAATACAATCGAAAATTTATGGCATGACTTGAAGATTGCTGTCCATCAACGCTCCCCAAGGTACTTGACAGAGCTGAAACAGTTTTGTAAAGAAGAATGGTCAAATATTGACAAATCTAGGTGTGCAAAGTTGGTAGAGACCTATCCCAACAGACTCACAGCTGTAATTGCTGCCAAAGGTGCTTCTACCAAGTATTAACTCAGGGGGGTGGGACTTATCCAATTATGATCTTTCAGGTTTGTATTTTTAATATATAATTTTTTTCTCAATAAAACTTTTTTCCCTTAACAGTGTGGAGTATGGTGTGTAGATAAGTGGAAAATAATCCTCATTTAAATGCATGAAACTGAGGCACTGACACAACAAAATGTGAAAAGAGTTCAAGGGGGTGTAGACTTTCTATATATATATATATATATATATATATATATATATATATATATATATATATATATATATATATATATATATATATATATAATGGCTTTCCTAACCCAGTGGTAACTCTGGTGCGACCCTTTTAATCCCCATGTATGTGGTATACTGTGGTATACATGTCTGTGGTATACATGTCAGTGGTATACTGTAATTGAAGCACTGTTAATTTTATGCTGTTTTACTAGAAATTCGGTAGGGAAAAAAGTGCCCATTTACTTTTTATTTAGACTGTTACCAAAAGCCCAGTATGTGTGCCTTTAAAGATTTTGAAGGTGACTTTACGGTCCGGCCCACTGTGTGGTATTCACTGGTAAAGATGCATCTAAAACCCTTTCACACTGGCATGATCTACGCGGGTCAGGACCCAGTGTCATGTGGGTCGGGTACGTGATTTCACACTGCTTTTGATAAAGCAGGGTTGACCTGGGTGACAGACACAAGTACACAATGTGTGAATCAATGCCCCGGAAGCAGCTTGTTACGGACGCTTCCATCCAAGCTTCTCTGGACTGAACCGTCAGCCCAAATGTTGATTAGAGCAAATGTTTCTTCATCCCTGCTGCAATCTGACTCATGCTGTGACTCAAGCAACAAAAATATGGCTAAACAGAATAAAGAGAAATGTTCCTTGCGGAAGTGAAACCTTCACGCAGGTGTGGCTGTTTGTTATTGCGTTGGCCCATGAACGGCTGTCAAGCAGTTTGTCTCGCGCAAACCCGGGTCAAAGTGTGTAGACCCACATCCTGAGGTGGGTCGCTGGGACCCGGGTTAACTGACTCAGGTGCGTGGTTTCACACTATGCAGGATTGTGACCCGGTTAGCCAGGACTCGGGTCTGGACCCGGGTAGGAGTGAGTGTGAAAGGGGTTATATTCTACTGTATACCCTGATCATATTCAAGCAGCGCAAAACCTTAGAGGACTCCATTCGAGCTAGCAAGGAAACAAAGTCCCACACACTCTATATTGTCAGAATAAAGTTATCATTAGGCAAAGCTTTTTCATTTGTAATTGTTTTAGTTTTCTTAGACTAGTGGGGCCTGCCAATGAGATCACTCAGCACTTCTGTGATCATTAACAATCCTGTGCACCAGGACAGTAATCAAAGCATGCATTCTAGAGCCTCTGGAATCTAATGACAAATCAGGCTTTTATTTATGTATGGTTTCTTTTTAATCTCCTGGCAGCATACAAACCCCATCTGACCGCACTGGAATACAAATGCCACACGATCCATCATCGCTCCCTCGTATGGAATGTAGTTGTGTCTTTGAATTCCTCATCAGGAGGATTCATAAGAACTTCACTTCTTTTAGTATGTAAATAATTGAATTTGGTGTTGATTGTTTTTATACTGGGTGTTTCACAGTTGGCCTTTGTATCGTAAAGCTGTAGCAATTTAGAATAAAGAACATGAGCAGGCATTCAATAACACTGCAGCAGCAACTATTACTCCTAGCAGAGCATTTCTGTGAAACACATCGCGGTACCTGATGACATTACCATGGTAAGAGTGTGGCTACAGACATGCCCAGCAATTGCACACTAATCCACCAATCGCTAGCAGGTAAAAGCAGACCCACGGTTACGTAATGGCCTGTATTGTAAAGTGCTAACCCTAAACGCTGTGTAAGGAAACGGGAAATGATATATTAAAAACAAAACAAACAAAAAAATGTAAGAGTTTTTGGTTTGTCTTCCTCAGCAGGTACAGGTGTGATCTAGAATCTAGAAGTTGTCACTCTTTTTAAAGTACATATTTTGTTGAGCCACCCATTTAAGCCATGTGCATTATGGTTTTCATGCCAGGATATGTTACGCTGAATTTAAAGTCAAAGCTGTTTTATGTTAAATTTCTGTAATCTGTAATGTAATAGCTGAGTGGAAGAGAGGCAGTGCTGCACTTTTCAAACTCTCCCCCCTGCCCACTGCACACAGACCTAGGTGTTTGTTGTTGTGGTGTTAAAAGCGACTGTAATTATGCTTCACATTCTGTGTTTTCAATCTGGAAGGACAAACACACATTGAAGTTTTGTTCAACATATTCTAAACAATTGTATAATGAAGTCTTCGGTTTTAGCTCCCTCAATATGACAGACAAAACATTTGAACACAAGAGTGCTTGAGAGAAAGTGTCTTCAAAGAGCGAAAATGCTTTGATTTGTGAGGAATTCCGGGCAGAATCCTCAACTGACACGACCCATTGTCCTCAGCCAGTGGTTGATATGAAGTGACCTATTCAGATATTGTGTCAACTGGACTGACTAATCCAGTTTCTGCATTATAAATAACTAGGCCCCTCTTAGCCAGTCAGAGAGCTCTAGATTCACAGACAGCACTAATCAATATTTTACCGTAAGCAGTTCTCTTGCACCAAAATAATTACCAGATCCAAATTCTGTGACAAGCCTGTATCAATTGTCAAAAAGAATGACACTTAAAATTGGTATCAGAATATGTATATTCCTCTATTCGTTCAACTAAAGGAGTGATTAGACGTTAGGGGGACAACCTTTATCTTGACGAGCATTAAAACCCAGTCACTTGCATTAAACATGTTGGTTGGATGACAGAAACACTCACCCAGGTGTTGGGAGAGAGTCATATAAAATGAATGTTCTTATCTCTCTTATCGAGCTGGAATCGGACATCTCATTTCCATGTCATTCTGTCTGGATTTCTAGTGTGTCAGAGCCATAATAACAGTGCTGTCATTCAGTTCATAACACAGTGCTTACGATTGGTGTGTCTGACTTCAATTGGAGCTCACGATCCAAGGGTGGTGGTGTCATATCCAAGAATAATGAAACATCTGTGGCAGGGCATTGAAATGAGACGCCAGTGCTTTAAATACAAGCACACTGCAGATTGCACACTGCTTCCCTGTATTTACCCTGATCTCAGTCTAGGGACTTGTAATCTGTCAGCTTCATTCTGTGAACCCTTTCCATTTCAGAAGAGCTACAGCAGTCCTAACTACATTCTGGGGATGTGTTCATGAAGCAGGTGTATCTCTTAGTTCTGGTATGAGAAAGAAAGAACATATTCAGCATACCTGCAAGTTAACAATTTCACAGTTACTGTACTGACCAGCACGCACACTCTGGATTGCACCCTGAAAAAATCAGCTGCATGGTATTATGTATGTATGTATGTATGTATGTATGTATGTGTTATTATTATTATTATTATTATTATTATTATTATTATTATTATAATTACATTTTAAAATCCAATTCCCCCCTTACTCTAACCAGTATAATTTTCACAGTACAGCCCCCCTATTGGTAAGTTGAACTTGTACATGTTCAAATATACAATGGTACAGAGAAATCTTCTCCTACACGCTGGTCTGTATGAACTGGAGCCCCCTCCCATGCTCTCCTCCACGCTGGTCTGTATGAACTGGAGCCCTCTCCCCTCCCATGCTCTCCTCCACGCTGGTCTGTATGAACTGGAGCCCCCTCCCCTCCCATGCTCTCCTCCACGCTGGTCTGTATGAACTGGAGCCCCCTCCCATGCTCTCCTCCACGCTGGTCTGTATGATCTGGAGCCCTCTCCCCTCCCATGCTCTCCTCCACGCTGGTCTGTATGAACTGGAGCCCCCTCCCATGCTCTCCTCCACGCTGGTCTGTATGAACTGGAGCCCTCCCATGCTCTCCTCCACGCTGGTCTGTATGAACTGGACCCCCCGCCCCTCCCATGCTCTCCTCCACGCTGGTCTGTAATGAACTGGAGCCCTCCCTCCCATGCTCTCTCCACGCTGGTCTGTATGAACTGGAGCCCCTCCCTCCCATGCTCTCCTCCACGCTGGTCTGTATGAACTGGAGCCCCTCCCATGCTCTCCTCCACGCTGGTCTGTATGATCTGGAGCCCCTCCCTCCCATGCTCTCCTCCACGCTGGTCTGTATGAACTGGAGCCCCTCCCTCCCATGCTCTCCTCCACGCTGGTCTGTATGAACTGGAGCCCCTCCCATGCTCTCTCCACACTGGTCTGTATGAACTGGAGCCCCTCCCATGCTCTCCTCCACGCTGGTCTGTATGAACTGGAGCCCCTCCCCCCATGCTCTCCTCCACGCTGGTGTGTGTGAACTGGAGCCCCTTCCCATGCTCTCCTCCACGCTGGTCTGTATGATCTGGAGCCCCCTCCCCTCCCATGCTCTCCTCCACGCTGGTCTGTATGAACTGGGGCCCCCTCCCCTCCCATGCTCTCCTCCACGCTGGTCTGTATGATCTGGAGCCCCCCCATGCTCCAGTGCAGGTTGGCATGCAGTACCATGTGATTTAAACTGGAGAGAGACTCTTTCTATCCAGCAAAGACAGTGTGGAGGACCAGACTTGAGAGGTGGTTTCTCTCTAGAGCTGTACCTTCAAATACTGAAGCAAATGTACAATTCCAACAGCACAGTCAGGGACATTGTAAACATGGTACCGAGGCGAATGAAGAGTAGGTTTTAAAGCCTTAGATATGACACTCAACTGTAATCAGTGATCTGTCCCTAACAGTGAAGGAGCAATGGAACAGAGTACCCTTACACATAACTGTGTGTGTAGTAGATTCAGCACAAAGGAGTATAATATTCTAGGTGTGTTTTCCTTTTTTTCGTCCTTTGGTTTTGGATTGAAATGCATGTTACTCTAATTAGTTTTAATCAATAAAGAATAAGATTATCAATTGAGTCTGTGGCTGTTTGTCATTTGGACGAGGACTATCCGAACAAGGTCATTTTGTTCAGTGTTTGAATATGCTTGCTGACTAATTCCTGGTTATTTTGAAGTAAATGAAAATCATGTATATATACACCAATATTAGAATCCTTTCAAAATCAGAATTGAGCTCAAAAACATGTTTGTTCTGTTAATGAGTGTTCGAAACTAAGCGTAATTTGCAGTATAAGGTCCAGAAAATAGTTAACTAATCCTATTAATTCAGCAGTATTAAAGGTTGCTTTTTGGACTTTACCTTTGTTGCGAAACTCCAAAGGAGTCCAGGAGATTCCCCAGGGAAGCAAGCCACTCTGTGTCGTGCTAAAACCTGGAAGCAAGCCACTCTGTGTCGTGCTAAAACCAGGAAGCAAGCCACTCTGTGTCGTGCTAAAACCTGGAAGCAAGCCACGCTGTGTCGTGCTAAAACCAGGAAGCAAGCCACTCTGTGTCGTTAAACCAGGAAGCAAGCCACTCTGTGTCGCGTTAAACCAGGAAGCAAGCCACTCTGTGTCGCGGTTAAAACCGGGAAGCAAGCCACTCTGTGTCGTGCTAAAACCTGGAAGCAAGCCACTCTGTGTCGCGTTAAACCAGGAAGCAAGCCACTCTGTGTCGCGGTTAAACCAGGAAGCAAGCCACTCTGTGTCGCGTAAAACCGGGAAGCAAGCCACTCTGTGTCGTGCTAAAACCGGGAAGCAAGCCACTCTGTGTCGTAAAAACCAGGAAGCAAGCCACTCTGTGTCGCGGTTAAAACCGGGAAGCAAGCCACTCTGTGTCGTGCTAAAACCAGGAAGCAAGCCACTCTGTGTCGTGCTAAAACCAGGAAGCAAGCCACTCTGTGTCGTGCTAAAACCAGGAAGCAAGCCACTCTGTGTCGTGCTAAAACCAGGAAGCAAGCCACTCTGTGTCGTGCTAAAACCAGGAAGCAAGCCACTCTGTGTCGTGCTAAAACCAGGAAGCAAGCCACTCTGTGTCGTGCTAAAACCAGGAAGCAAGCCACTCTGTGTCGTGCTAAAACCTGGAAGCAAGCCACGCTGTGTCGTGCTAAAACCAGGAAGCAAGCCACTCTGTGTCGTGCTAAAACCGGGAAGCAAGCCACTCTGTGTCGTGCCTAAACCAGGAAGCAAGCCACTCTGTGTCGTGCTAAAACCGGGAAGCAAGCCACTCTGTGTCGTGCTAAAACCGGGAAGCAAGCCACTGTGTCGCGGTTAAAACCTGGAAGCAAGCCCCGCTGTGTGTGTAAAACCAGGAAGCAAGCCACTCTGTGTCGTGCTAAAACCGGGAAGCAAGCCACTCTGTGTCGTGTTAGAAACCGGAAGCAAGCCACTCTGTGTCGTGCTAAAACCGGGAAGCAAGCCACTCTGTGTCGCGTTAAACCAGGAAGCAAGCCACTCTGTGTCGTAAGTTAAACCAGGAAGCAAGCCACTCTGTGTCGTTAAAACCAGGAAGCAAGCCACTCTGTGTCGTGCTAAAACCTGGAAGCAAGCCACGCTGTGTCGTGCTAAAACCAGGAAGCAAGCCACTCTGTGTCGTGCTAAAACCAGGAAGCAAGCCACTCTGTGTCGTGCTAAAACCAGGAAGCAAGCCACTCTGTGTCGTGCTAAAACCTGGTTTATTCTTTTTTTTCTTTTTGTTGCCAGTATCACATAGAAACAATTGTGTGCTCTGCAGCACATTACACAGCAATAGGTCATGAAGTGGAAGCTCTGCAGCACATTACACAGCAATAGACCGTGGAATCGAAGCCTTGAACAAACTGACAGTTTATTGCCCACATTAACACAAAAAAAACATCCCTTTGCATGAAGAAGAGTACACTTCACGGTAAATTAGACCATCTATAGAGAAATGTAACCTGTATCATAAGCCAACATGCTCCTGCCGTTCCTGATATGTTACAATAATGCGAGATGCTTTTCTGTACTAACAGATGGTTAGCAGGACTGGCTCATGTAATGTACAATCTTGGTCATTTACTCACACATGCTGTGGTGCAGCTAGAGGGCTGGATTCGGTACTTGTGCTTTACTCACACATGCTGTGGTGCAGCCATGGGGAACACTACAACACTGCTGAGGGCCAAACACATTGATCATTAACTATGAGTGTTAGCATCAGCAAGGGACAGAATGCTGAATTGTGTCAAACACACAGCTTCTTTAACTGCTAATAGTTAAGTTACCATGTGAGGTCTAAACTATCTTCTCCAGTTTGACAAAATGTGAAGTACAAAGTATGTCAAAAAGATGGTTTGATCTGTTAAATTAAAATGATAGAAATAACAATGTAAAAGAAAAGAAAATGTTGTTAAGCTGTTTAGATATCTGATCCATGAACAGATGAAGCGCACCTTGATCGATCAGCGTCATAATTTAAAGTGCAGCAGCAGTTTAATCATTCATTACTGTGTGGTTAAAAGGCTGTGCAGGATTCGTGTTCTGGCAGCTCAACATGAGTTACTTTGGGGAGATCCTCAGAGCTGTCGGTGAATTCGGAGCATTTCAGAAGCGCCTGCTGGTGGCAACATGCATTCCCAATATCTGCATGGCCTTCCACGTGTTTGGACAGGTGTTCACAGGAATAAGCGTGGCGCACCACTGTAGCACTGACTGGATCCTGAAGCTGAGCCCCAACCTAACGAGGCAAGAGCAGTGGAATCTAACACTGCCCAAGGAGAAGGATGGCTCTTTTAAGAAATGCGAGATGTACGCTCCGGTCGACTGGGATATTGAGGCCATCAAGGCGTACGGACTGAATTCCACTGTGCAGTGTCAGGATGGTTGGGTCTATGACACGTCGCAGTACACATCCACGCTAGTGACCGAGGTGAGTGATGGCGCTTTCTTAATTGCTGGGGGGAGTTTTGTTTACTGGGGCTCATGAGTATGCATGTCACACAGGTTTAAATTATTTAAAAAATAAAAAATAAATCTGGCTCAGGTTACAAATGAGTCTGGTGCACTCAACTACCCAGAGTGAATAGCAATCTTTTTTACAGACACTAAAACAGGCAATTTAGACAATAAAGTACCTGACATAACCCCGGTCAGGTAGTCTAATTCGTTTTCTTCCCAGTTTGAAATGCCCAACAGGAATATCACCTCACCACTGTAACCCTGTGACAAAAATAAATACATACATACAGTAAAACTCTATTATTCAAAGTAACTGGGAGCAGGGCAATTGTTTAGATAATTCTTTATGTATAACCTCTTAGAAATTCCAGCGATGGCCAGCACATCAAATCTGACAGTGTGCAGTTTTCACCTGGCCATGCTGGTTTTGCAATTTGCCAGCTTGGTAAACTGATCTGCTGTTTAGGATTCGGTAGTCTAAGTGCAGTACCCCTCTACGTGGAGTGCTGGGAGAGACCTCCTCCCCTGACAGATCACTGCATTCAATCACATGTTTTTTTTTTTATTTAATTCTTTTTTAAAATTTTATGTGACCAATTATTTTACAAGTGATTTTCTCCCCAGTTTAGAATGTCCAATCCCGCCCCCCCTCACCGTAACGATGCCCCACACAGCTCAGGACAACTGAAGGTTCAGTGTGCATCCTCCGATCCCACGACAAAGCCAGGAACTCGAGAGCCGATGTCAGTGAGCTACCGGCCTCTGGAGGACAACGGCAGCCCTGCAGGTGTCCACCCGAGCTCACTAGATGCCTGGCCGGTAGGGTCTGCTGTAGCATGATGAGGAGAAACAGTCCCTGCCCATTGTGCCTTCCTAACATGCGGGAACACCAGAACCAATGCAACGCTCCATCCAGAATCCCTGGCTAAGACCAGCAATTTTGCACAGCCAGGACATGAACCTGCACTCCCCTGACTGTATGACTCACCCTGCACACCACACAGCTGTGCTTTTACCAGGGGAGACCCTCTGGGACCCCTGCACTCCCCTGACTGTATGACCCAATCTGCACACCACACAGCTGTGCTTTTAGCAGTGGGAGACCCTCTGGGACCCCTGCACTCCCCTGACTGTATGATCCAACCTGCACACCACACAGCTGTGCTTTTACCAGGGGAGACCCTCTGGGACCCCTGCACTCCCCTGACTGTATGACCCAATCTGCACACCACACAGCTGTGCTTTTAGCAGTGGGAGACCCTCTGGGACCCCTGCACTCCCCTGACTGTATGACACACCCTGCACACCACACAGCTGTGCTTTTACCAGGGGAGACCCTCTGGGACCCCAGCACTCCCCTGACTGTATGACCCAATCTGCACACCACACAGCTGTGCTTTTAGCAGAGGGAGACCCTCTGGGACCCCTGCACTCCCCTGACTGTATGATCCAACCTGCACACCACACAGCTGTGCTTTTACCAGGGGAGACCCTCTGGGACCCCTGCACTCCCCTGACTGTATGATCCAACCTGCACACCACACAGCTGTGCTTTTAGCAGGGGAGACCCTCTGGGACCCCTGCACTCCCCTGACTGTATGACACACCCTGCACACCACACAGCTGTGCTTTTGCCAGGGGAGACCCTCTGGGACCCCAGCACTCCCCTGACTGTATGACTCACCCTGCACACCACACAACTGTGCTTTTACCAAGTGAGCCAACCAGGATCCCCTCCTGTTAAAAAAAAAAAAGGAATGCATTTCTATTTTTGTCTGCCATTTGGTAGCAAAAATAATGAAGCTCAGCTCAAAGCTTGGGGAGCTGACCATGATAGCAAGTTGCACTATAAAAAGTTTATAGAGAAATAAAAGTTAACCGATGATGATGGTGATGATGATGATGATGATTCCACGGTGTTTCCTCAGTTTAATCTGGTTTGTGATAACAGTGGATTCAATGAGCTGTCCCAGTCTATCTTCATGGCTGGTCTCCTTATTGGAGCCCTGGTGTTTGGCCCACTAGCTGACAGGTAAGACCATTCCCATATCGTCCATTATTGTAAATGTGAACCAATAGTTTACATGGTGTCTCTAATTACTGTCTATTTCTATAGTAGTTACATATAATTACAAGGTTAATATGCATAGTTATAATGTACTTAACATTTAAATCTTGTTGCACCTTAACCCATCCCTAACCCTGATCATAACTGTACCAGGATAGCATCAATAATGAGACAACAAAGCTGCAGTTAAAAGTGCTGGTGCGCACGGTTATTAACAAAATAAAAACATGAACAAACACAGAAACAAATGAGAAGGTACAATGGCCGAAATAAACAGTTAAATGAAAAAAAGCTGCTAGTGGCAATGCTGGCAGCGGAAATGCTGACAGCTGTGTGGGGCACTCCGGCAGCGGAAATGCTGACAGCTGTGTGGGGCACTCCAGCAGTGGAAATGCTGACAGCTGTGTGGGGCACTCCGGCAGTGGAAATGCTGACAGCTGTGTGGGGCACTCCGGCAGTGGAAATGCTGACAGCTGTGTGGGGCACTCCGGCAGTGGAAATGCTGACAGCTGTGTGGGGCACTCCGGCAGTGGAAATGCTGACAGCTGTGTGGGGCACTCCGGCAGTGGAAATGCTGACAGCTGTGTGGGGCACTCCGGCAGTGGAAATGCTGACAGCTGTGTGGGACACTCCGGCAGTGGAAATGCTGACAGCTGTGTGGGACACTCTGGCAGTGGAAATGCTGACAGCTGTGTGGGACACTCCCGCAGTGGAAATGCTGACAGCTGTGTGGGACACTCCGCCAGTGGAAATGCTGACAGCTGTGTGGGGCACTCCGGCAGTGGAAATGCTGACAGCTGTGTGGGACACTCCGGCAGTGGAAATGCTGACAGCTGTGTGGGACACTCCGCCAGTGGAAATGCTGACAGCTGTGTGGGACACTCTGGCAGTGGAAATTCTGACAGCTGTGTGGGGCACTCCGGCAGTGGAAATGCTGACAGCTGTGTGGAGGGGGTTGTGTGTAGGCATTTTTGTACATTTCGCCACAATTCTGTTTTAAATCCTCCGTGTCTTAACTGTAATACAGCTTTAAATCCCACTAACAAGTCTCCATCCTGATTGTAATCTCGTTTTAAATCTCGCAAGCGGAGTCTCCAATAGAAATGTAGGAATGTGCTGTCACTCAGTAGTTGGGGAGGGTTTAAAGTATTCAGTTCTAATCAATGATAGATACAAGTCATGTAAGGGAAATATATTTATTATTATTTTTGTAGTAGGTTTTATTTTTTTAAATGTGAAAAGGGTAAAGTCAACATGAATAGATTAACCATTTCCACAGTTTTTCTGGTGTTTTCCGGTGTTTATTGGCTATCCACCGATTTCATTTTTTTTGTATTGGGGGTGTTTTATCAGGTTTCATCGGTTAAAACCGAAAATCAGAAGCCCTAATTAGATTATCATTATATTATTATTTTAAACTGCAGTCCTGCTCTGAGTCTCCAGGGGGCGCTATCGCACTTCTGACACGAAATGCAAAAGGATAGCGTCAATAATGAGACTCCGAAACAAGAAAGCTGCAGTTAAAAGCGCTGGTGCGCACGTTATTAACAAAATAAAAACACGAACAAACACAGGAACAAATGAGAAGTTACCAGGGCCAAAATACACAGTTAAACAAAAACAATTCCTCAGAGAATTCCGTCTATATCTTTGTAAAGTAATTTGTAGAGTCTTTACTGTAATAGCATGTTTGTAACATGTAATGCCTAGTTGGTTATCTTTTCTTTTCTTTCCAGTTGTATAGAGCACTATAAAAAGCCTTTTCTTTCCAATATACTTCTGTACAGGTTTCTTGTTCTGTGCTTCTGTACATAGCTCTTGTTCTGGGCTGGGGTATTTTAATCATTATGTAATGATTTGTAGAGTGTGTTAGAGATGGTAAGATGTTCTTATGTAATGATTTGTAGAGTGTGTTAGAGATGGTAAGATGTTCTTATGTGATGATTTGTAGAGTGTGTTAGAGATGGTAAGATGTTCTTATGTAATGATTTGTAGAGTGTGTTAGAGATGGTAAGATGTTCTTATGTGATGATTTGTAGAGTGTGTTAGAGATGGTAAAATGTTATTTTCTAAAGGTGTCTTTGCTTCGTACCTGTGCTGCAAACACAAGCCTTCAAATCAATGACCTAAAGACAGCCCAGCTGAGTGATTGCAGTGTGCTAATGAGGTTTTCCTCTTGCTCACAGAATTGGTCGCCGGCCTGTCGTCCTCCTCTCAATATGTCTGCAGTTTGCATCTGGGATTGCTGCTGCATTTTCACCAAATATTTACGTCTACATCTCCCTTCGTTTTGTTGTGGGCACCACCATATCTGGGCTGATGATCAATGTTTTTGTGTTGGGTAAAGTGGGATTTATTTTCTTTAAACACTGATGTGTTTGACAAAAAACAAAGACAGCACTGTATAATCCAGCACCCTGTATAATCCAGCACCCTGTATAATCCAGCACCCTGTATAATCCAGCACCTCGTATAATCCAGCACCTCATATAATCCAGCACCTCATATAATCCAGCACCCTGTATAATCCAGCACCTCGTATAATCCAGCACCTCGTATAATCCAGCACCCTGTATAATCCAGCACCTCGTATAATCCAGCACCCTGTATAATCCAGCACCCTGTATAATCCAGCATCCTGTATAATCCAGCACCTCGTATAATCCAGCACCTCGTATAATCCAGCACCCTGTATAATCCAGCACCCTGTATAATCCAGCACCTCGTATAATCCAGCACCTCGTATAATCCAGCACCCTGTATAATCCAGCACCCTGTATAATCCAGCACCTCGTATAATCCAGCACCTCGTATAATCCAGCACCCTGTATAATCCAGCACCCTGTATAATCCAGCACCTCGTATAATCCAGCACCTCGTATAATCCAGCACCCTGTATAATCCAGCACCCTGTATAATCCAGCACCTCGTATAATCCAGCACCTCGTATAATCCAGCACCCTGTATAATCCAGCACCTCGTATAATCCAGCACCTCGTATAATCCAGCACCCTGTATAATCCAGCACCCTGTATAATCCAGCACCTCGTATAATCCAGCACCTTGTATAATGCAGCATCCTGTATAATCCAGCACCCTGTACACATTGTGAGCTGCTTGTTCTTCATTTATTTGTAGGCACTGAGTGGTATGGAATCTCCAAGCGTTCCTTTTCCATCATCCTCACCCACGCTGCCTTTTCAGTGGGGTTGATGGTTCTGGCTGGCATGGCATACGGTGTTCGAGAGTGGAGGGCACTGCAGCTTGGGCTGTCTGTTCCGTTAGCACTCACTGGCATTTTCTTCTGGTAAGAAGGCTCTAGGTAATGATGTACTGGGAATGATGGAGAACACAAGCTTGTATTTGCACGTTCTTAGTTATGTATTTAACTGGGAGATTTACCCATTGAGACAAGCCTAAATTACAAGGGGGTCCTGGAAAACAATACAAACAACACAGACAACACAGTAAAAACACGTGTGATTCAAACTTCATCAGCAGCACACCGAGATCTAAGACTAAAATAACGAAGTCATATCTATGTTCTAAGCAATTATCTAAGGATAGATTATCAAATTCCATCTTCATACTATGATGGAAACAATCCCACGTCTTCGGGAGTTGACATGTGAAAGATAATTCTCCCGTATGTGTTATAAAACCCTTGGAACAGCCAGATTAATAGAATGTACCAGATTCTACCAGAGCAATCAAATAAGGAGTTATATTCAACAGCATTCTTCCGGAATCAGCCCGCTGGCTTCTGACCCAAGGAAAGCAGGAGGAAGCAAAGAAGCTGATCCTAAAAGCTGCGAGTGTGAATAAACGCACAGTGCCAGAAACCCTGCTTCACCAGGTGACTTGTTATTTTGGTCTAATTTTAGAATTGGTTTCTTTATAGAACAACTGATTGTGTTATTAAACTGATTCATTGTTTTTGTTTTCTTAAGATGGAAGGTGAGAAGTCAGGCAAGACTGGAAGTGTATTGGATCTGTTCAGAATACCCCGTCTGAGGAGAATCACACTAATCATGTCCTATATCTGGTATGAGCTAAATGACTGTCTATCAATGAACTGCAGATCAATAACTTACTGTCTATCAATGAACTGCACACCAGTAACTTACTGTCTATCAATGAACTGCAGATCAATAACTTACTGTCTATCAATAAACAGCAAATGAATAACCTACTTTCTATCACAAAACTGCATATCAATAACTTACTGTCTATCAGTGAATAGCAGATCCATAACTTTTTGTGTGCCAGGTTCATGACCAGTCTTGTGTTCTGACCCCTCTTTTTTGTGTGCCAGGTTCATGACCAGTCTTGTGTTCTGACCCCTCTTTTTTGTGTGCCAGGTTCATGGCCAGTCTTGTGTTCTGACCCCTCTTTTTTGTGTGCCAGGTTCATGACCAGTCTTGTGTTCTGACCCCTCTTTTTTGTGTGCCAGGTTCATGACCAGTCTTGTGTTCTGACCCCTCTTTTTTGTGTGCCAGGTTCATGGCCAGTCTTGTGTTCTGACCCCTCTTTTTTGTGTGCCAGGTTCATGGCCAGTCTTGTGTTCTGACCCCTCTTTTTTGTGTGCCAGGTTCATGACCAGTCTTGTGTTCTGACCCCTCTTTTTTGTGTGCCAGGTTCATGGCCAGTCTTGTGTTCTGACCCCTCTTTTTTGTGTGCCAGGTTCGTGGCCAGTCTTGTGTTCTGACCCCTCTTTTTTGTGTGCCAGGTTCGTGACCAGTCTTGTGTTCTGACCCCTCTTTTTTGTGTGCCAGGTTCATGGCCAGTCTTGTGTTCTGACCCCTCTTTTTTGTGTGCCAGGTTCATGGCCAGTCTTGTGTTCTGACCCCTCTTTTTTGTGTGCCAGGTTCATGGCCAGTCTTGCGTTCTGACCCCTCTTTTTTGTGTGCCAGGTTCGTGACCAGTCTTGTGTACTATGGACTGGGCCTCAATGTCGGTAATTTCGGGCTGGATATTTATTTGACCCAGTTTATTTTTGGCTTGGTGGAAATACCT
Organism: Acipenser oxyrinchus oxyrinchus; assembly: GCA_030684275.1. Taxonomy (NCBI): domain Eukaryota; kingdom Metazoa; phylum Chordata; class Actinopteri; order Acipenseriformes; family Acipenseridae; genus Acipenser; species Acipenser oxyrinchus. Next base: position 945,861 of record CM060250.1, read on the forward strand.
GCACGCATTGGATCAGTCCCTCTCCTGGAGAACTTCGGCAGGAGGAAGTGTCAGGGTTCTGTCCTGCTCTTGGGCGGGACAGCTTGTCTTCTCATTATAGCCATTCCTGAAGGTAATTAACGATACCCATCTATTTACAATTGAAGCGCTGTATAAAAGTGGTGCGTCCCTTTGACCTCGTCACTAAAGCAAAAGGTTTGCTTTCGTGTAATTTTCAAAGAATTCTATTGGCTCACATTATCATTATTCAATACCAGTTAAAGCACTTGTGGTAATATAAGTTGGTTTGCGATGCCTCCTGTAAGGATACTAATTTGATGTCTGTAAATGAGTACACACAATACCAATTGCTATGCTAGTAAGTTTCCATGTATTGGTTCCAATATTCAAACACTACACACATATAGCTCAAATATTATCATTAGACAAAACAGTGTAGCACCAAGTTATAAACAACAGTCAGATAGTTATCAGTTACATCATTTTCTGGGAGGTAGCTCAGGTACAGAGATGGTCTGTCAGCAGGAGAGGATTCAGGTAGCTTTTCTCACTCGATCTCTCAAGTGCCTGTCTTATATATCCTGCATAACTGCGTGTGTGTGAAGCTGAATTTTATGAACTCTGCTTACACACTGTTTTCCTAACAATATCTAAACACAATCAATTTATTAGCATGAGTTACAATGTTGCTCTAGACTCAGAATACACATCTCTTCAACACTTGATCAATTCCTTGTTCCTCTGTGTCCTGGGTTGGCTGAGATTGAAAACATTCTCTCACCTTGCAGCTGTGCTGGAGCACAGTGTTCTCAAGTGTGCTCAGTATGTGTTTAACCTTCACTGACCCCTACACTCCCACATCTGCAGCTTGTTGCACATACAGTGCGTCGGGTATCAGTAGTGGCTAGCATGTTCAGTGCTGTGATTGCTTTATCTTCTGTCATCTTTGCCAAGATCCAAGCATGGCCAGTGGTTAAAGATTGGTGAATAGAGACCAAATTGATGACGAAAAATCATCTTACACGAAACAAGAGACTTATATACATCCCCATGTGTCATCTTACTCCATGTCACTCAAGCAATTAATATAGAAATGCCATTGCAAAGATCATCGAAGCTGTCTATCTTCTTCTCTGATGGGTTACTAACTCTGTTCAATGCTAAGGATGCCAATTTCACTTTCCCTCAATTCCCTTCAATGCACAGATTTGACATTTATCTTAAAATCTGCTCACTGATGAAGATGTTTGCCTGCTTCAAGGATGAAGACAGTAAGATCAAATGTTTGTCAGCTTGACCTAGTTTCTTTGGTTAGTTGAGTGTGTGAAGTTATAGTGTTTCTTATATATGTTTTAGACAATGTCCTCCTTGTATTACAGATGTATCTGTTGCAGTGACTGTGCTGGCTGTACTAGGGAAGTTTGCCATTGCTGCTTCTTTTTCCATTTGCTATGTGTACAGCGCTGAGCTGTTCCCAACAGTTGTAAGGTATTTAAGTTGATGTTTTTACTGGATTTCTGTCAAGAGTTATGCATTATGTACATTGTAGCTATGCATAATAATATTGTAATGATGTGTAAGTACACATGCTTTTACTAAATAACTACTATGTCAATGCACAGTAATTTGAGACACTCAGTGTGTAAGGTGCTGCTGATTTTTCTGGAATGATTTTGCAGTCGGTATTTTAAACCCATTGCATTTGGTTTGGTTTTTGTTTTCCAGGCAGACCGGTGTTGGCCTGGTGTCCATGTCGGCCCGTGTTGGGGGCATCATCGCCCCGCTGATCAGACTCCTGGAGGTGTATCACAGCTCCATTCCTCTGGTTATATACGGGGTGACTCCGTTGATTGGGAGTATCCTTTGCATTCTACTGCCAGAAACACTGAACACTGAGCTGCCAGACCACACCTATCAGACTGATAGGAGTCACCAGTGAGTGGCTCATGGTTACTTTATTAGAGTTGAAAGAGACATCCATCAAACTGATAGGAGTCACCAGTGAGTCGCTCAGGGTTACTTTATTAGAGTTGAAAGAGACATCCATCAAACTGATAGGAGTCACCAGTGAGTCGCTCAGGGTTACTTTATTAGAGTTGAAAGAGACATCCATCAAACTGATAGGAGTCACCAGTGAGTCGCTCAGGGTTACTTTATTAGAGTTGAAAGAGACATCCATCAAACTGATAGGAGTCACCAGTGAGTCGCTCAGGGTTACTTTATTAGAGTTGAAAGAGACATCCATCAAACTGATAGGAGTCACCAGTGAGTCGCTCAGGGTTACTTTATTAGAGTTGAAAGAGACATCCATCAAACTGATAGGAGTCACCAGTGAGTCGCTCAGGGTTACTTTATTAGAGTTGAAAGAGACATCCATCAAACTGATAGGAGTCACCAGAGTGTCGCTCAGGGTTACTTTATTAGAGTTGAAAAAGGGTACAATCGAGTCGGCTCGCTTCACTGTTTGCTGCATGAGTTATTCCCCACTGAAATGTGAGTATATAGCTGTCAAACGTGAGATGCAGCCTTACTGTCTCATAAGAAATGTTTACCCCCTTCACATTTCTTATTTTTGCATGCAGTGGCTTTTTGTTTTTTACTATCTGAGCAGAACAAGTTCTCTTTTGTCTCATCAGTAATAAATGTGTTCTGCAGATAGGTCGCAGACTTATTAACATGCTTTATGGCAAATTCAAAGTGCGTTGCCTTGTCTTCAGCGAGATACACAGCTTGATAGCATGATACTCGTCCTTGAACTGTACAGCTCCCTTCTCACAGTCACGGCCTCACACCTGCTGTGCTTGTGTTCTTCATTTTTTTGCTTCTTGCTTTTTTTACTCCCCAGAATGTAGTACATTGGCAAAAGTGAATGGATATTAAATAGAGGGTTAAGGTTAAAATTGCCATCACAATTTAGAATATACACAACAGTGTACCAAGCTCACCATTACCAGAAATCTATAGCTTATCATATTTTGACACTACACTGGTTTAAAACTGACTTCAATGGCTTTATAAATATAGTTATGTAATAATAATACAGTGCAGTCTGTTTATAAGAATCACTAATATAAGAATCCACCGCATAGAGTGATCAAAACCACTGGGACCAAATCATTCCTATTCCAACCAATGTAAAATAATCCGCTTGTAAGAATCAAGCAATCTGCTTTATAAGAATCATTTTGGGGTAAGTTGACTGCATGTAATACGGTACTTGATCAAGTGCAATGACATGTACAGCCAATATAAGCTGTTTTTGAATTTGAATTTGATCACATCTCGTTTGATTAGGCACGTACACAGCGTGGGTCGTGCAGTGATGCAGGAAACACTGCACTCTTTGTAATCATGACTGCGCCACTGCATTGTGCAGGTAGTTAAACTAGGCACCCTCACGAGACGATCGCTTCCCAAGTATATTGTAGTAAAATAGGATTCTACAGCCTTGAGTAAACATAATCATGATCATATAACAAGCTGCTTACCCACGAGGACTTGTTTTGATGTATTGTCCTCAGTGATTGAGCACCATTGACATTTGTATACTGTATTTAAAGTGCTGACGAGCAGAGGCGCTTTTGTAATGTGAGGTGGCCGAGGGCAGTGTAAATGATCAGGCTGGTGTATTGATTTACAGTTTAAAACCGGTGTTGGTTTTATTTTTCTTACAGTGCAGTGGGGAAACAACCGCTAATAAAATAAATAAACAAACAAAATAAACCTTGCTTTCAGCTGGAGCACTAACTAAACAACACTTTGTGTGGTCCCTGTGCATACATGCAGGAACTCATGCCATCTAGTGGTCAACCCATTACACTGCAGGGAACAAAGATTCATTCTCAAACTAACATACTGCACATAGCAGCACTTTACCACAGTAATCATATCGGTCAAAACATCCAGGACGGATGGGATTCTCATAAACGGAGTGCACTGTAATAATAATAGTAACAATTATATTTTGCTTTTTTCCCAGGTCTAAAGAAATGAAGTGTGACTCTGTTGAGAATGGACGTGTTCACCCAGAGGAAGACAAAGCGATTTTTGTAAAAAGCACTCTGCTGTAAGTGTAAAGAGGAGTCTGCTTGGGAAGACTGACCATCTTTGTAATGCTACAATTAAAAACCACAGGTTTAGTAACATGGACTGAGAGTGTTTGACAATGGGGAACGTTGCACAACTTGAACCATGTGATCACATGGATTGGGTTAGGAACAGACCTCCTAATACTCTGCTTACACTGTGACTTTCTCTCATGTGATCACATGGATTGACTCTGCTTACACTGTGACTTTCTCTCATGTGATCACATGGATTTACTCTGCTCTTTCTCTCATGTGATCACATAGATTGACTCTGCTCTTTCTCTCATGTGATCACATGGATTGGGTTAGGAACAGACCTCCTAATACTCTGCTTACACTGTGACTTTCTCTCATGTGATCACATGGATTGACTCTGCTTACACTGTGACTTTCTCTCATGTGATCACATGGATTGACTCTGCTTACACTGTGACTTTCTCTCATGTGATCACATGGATTTACTCTGCTCTTTCTCTCATGTGATCACATAGATTGACTCTGCTCTTTCTCTCATGTGATCACATGGATTGGGTTAGGAACAGACCTCCTAATACTCTGCTTACACTGTGACTTTCTCTCATGTGATCACATGGATTGACTCTGCTTACACTGTGACTTTCTCTCATGTGATCACATGGATTTACTCTGCTCTTTCTCTCATGTGATCACATAGATTGACTCTGCTCTTTCTCTCATGTGATCACATGGATTGGCTCTGCTTACACTGTGACTTTCTCTCATGTGATCACATGGATTGACTCTGCTTACACTGTGACTTTCTCTCATGTGATCACATGGATTGACTCTGCTCTTTCTCTCATGTGATCACATGGATTGACTCTGCTCTTTCTCTCATGTGATCACATGGATTGACTCTGCTTACACTGTGACTTTCTCTCATGTGATCTTTAATAGGAATGTATATCGTATGTTGAGGGTTTGTATTTTGAATAATAAAAGGACATTGTGTATCAGGTTGATTTATATTATAATTACTGTTAACAATAAACAAGTGTCTTGTCATGCTTTCAATCCCCATGCTAAGAAGCCCAGGTGAGCTTGTGAACCCTGCAGGTACACCTGGTACACTACAGTGTAACCATGAACTTATTCACCTGCAAAGCTCTGTCCCTAGTGGAGGTCACAGGTACCACATGTGTTCTATATGCTATTTCCTACTCTCTGGTGGACAGTTTAACCCTTTCAGTCCTGAATAATCTTTGTCAAGCTGAAGAAAATCTCCTTTATTGAGCATACATGAGAACACAACACATTATTTTTTCATCTATTTCTGCACGAGCTCAGACTGGGACCCGTGTTACCCGTACCCACATACCTGTCATGTTTCTTTTCATTGTGAACATCCTGGCAACTTTGTACGCTTAGAACGTCTAAGGTCTGTTTCAAAGCTCTTTTCAAAATGTCCACACTAGTGCACTGATAGTGTAAGGATTATTGCCCACATTGTTTTAAATCGCTCTTCCTGTAGTGATTGGGAGGGCAGATCTCAAACTCCAGTGCACTAGAGCAGCCATTATGAAAAGAGCTTGTGTGCAACATATCGATCATGATGTGTAACTTATCGATCATGATGTGTAACTTATTGATTATGGTGTGTAACTTACTGATCATGACGTGTAACTTATTGACAGTTTATGAGTTACAGTGCTGTTTTATTACAAAGTGTACCTGTGCTGTGCCATGTGCTGTGCCCTGTATTCCAGTGTTATATTTTTAAACATATTGCCGACTTTTTTGAAATGTTTGGGTCATGGCCCAGGGTCATAAATCCACTGGGCAATACAATTGTCAACATTTACTCATGAGTGTTTGCCAAGAGATAAAGTCTTTTAAGGATCGCAGTGTATCCAGATCATGCTCCCTCCTGCAACAATGCTGGTTTTCTGTTCCCACAATACAGCACTCATTTCAATCAGAGCGGCAGCATTGTTGCAGGAGGGAGCATGAACTGGATACACTGCGATGTTTAGAGGAAAAAATCTCTCTCCTGAGTAAAAATTGAAAATAAAAACTACTTGCTTATATGACTTGGACACAAAGAAGCACAAAGGCTACATGAAGCATATCTGCTGGGTGTTGATCCATACAAGGTAACTGCAGTAATTGTGGTCTCTTGTAACTGGCTCGTCACATTTTCAAAAGGCGTATGCTAATATTAATAACAATAGGACGAGATTCCCAGATTTTTACTCTAACCTCTTACTGACACCTTTTCTTTCGGTCAGGCTTTATTTTAAGGTGCACTTTGTGATTCACTGTGAAGCTGCATCCACACTGGATGCGAGCGAATAATTTAGGTCTTTACATACGCATAAAGTGAAGTTTTGTGGAGATTCACCAAACAAACAAAAATATTATCGAGGTCCTACTATTCTATACGTTGTAAAACAAAGCCAGCAACACGTTTGTATTCTATGTGACACGTCCCAACATTACCAAGCTCATACAAAGTTTAAAAATTATCAGCCATCTTTATAAAGCATTTTCTGTCAAGTTTACTGTTTTAAAAGGAAAAACTAAATACAAGTAAATAATCATACAAAGTAAGTGGTGACCTGCGCATAACAACATGAATAATAATAATAATAATAATAATAATAATAATAATAATAATAATAATAATAATAATAATAATTTTGCACTTTAAAATACTTAAAGTTAATAAACAAAAGGATTAAAGAAGGAATTTGTAAAGAAACACAACTGAGATTGCAGGAAGTTGTATATATAAATGTATAACAATAAAATCATTTTGTTAAAAATATCAGTTCAACTATACTACTATTGTCCAGCTGTCTTCTGACAGCTGCAGATGTACCGGGCTTCAAATCAGACTACCACTACGACTGGTACCACGAAAAAAAAAGAAAAAATACTACGACTACAACTGTACAATTACTACTAATAATAATGATAACAATAAAACTGTTGGATATATAGGGATGTTCAATAACTCTCATCTACTGATTTTACAAGTCCCGCCTTTATTTTACAACGGAGTTGCCGGAGGTCAGGGTGGTAACCTTTTAACAAAACAAGGCCTGTTTTGTAATGGGACCGCCCATCTCTAGTATGTCCAATAGGAATGCATGGGCGGGGTCATGTATTTATTTCCAGTCTTTTGGATCATTTCCAGGTCGTGTCTGGTGTGGATTGACATGCAGGGTCTTCCCTCTCTCGCGTTGCTCGCGTCCAGTGTGGATGCAGCTTTAGGTTACATACATGTTAACAAATATGCATAATAAAATAAATACTGAATTTAATAATAAAAAATACTACCTTAATATGTTAAGCAGCCTCTATAAATGAATGTAACCCGTAGCAACTAACAAAAACACACAACATGTGAGGAACAGGGTGGGGTCCATTCCTGTTTTTCAAGTCCAATTCCTTTTTAAAAGGAATTCCCAATTCCAACTGCAATTGCATTGAAGGAATTTGAATTTAAACTGGTATTTTAAACACATACTAATTGTTGTGATTGTTCAACTGCTTTCATTGGAAAGCCAGTTTAATTGACTAACAGTGACTTCAATGTAAGTAATTTGAAGCTCATTTTAACAGAATACTACTGATTGCAATTTTGATCAATGGTGTGTTAGAATGGATTAAAAGTGAATTGGAATTGGAAATGGAGTTTAAAAAGGAATTGAATAGAAGAACAGGAATTGACCCCACCCTGGTTAGGAAGCTGTTTGTTGAAGACTACATTGGAATGGATGTGAAATATTAGATTCCCTCTGTAACATTTTCTGTTTCAGTTATCACATCTTGGTTTAAAAGCACCCCTGTTGCTTTGAAAGGGCTCTTAAAACCTGTCTAACCTTGAGGTAACCATTAACTTATCCTCCTGCATCACCACTGAATAAAAACTGAATAATAAACAATTAAAGAAGCTTACATCCCTGAAAGGCTCTGATAATCTACTGTAAGAGGACGGAGGCTGGGTGCGAACCGGCCACCCTGCACACCACAAGCGAGCATCTTAACCACAGTGCAAAGGAGCCGGGTTCATCTGCATTCGTGCTTTTAGAGCTTTTAACCTCCTCATCTCACCGACAGGGGACTGGACAGAACGCGTAACGGCAGTGTATCCCATTTATGCTATTTATAAAACAAGATTAACACATGAAGAGTTTGGGGAATCTGGTCACTAATCAAGAACAATAACAAACATCCCCTCAAACACGACAGCCAACCTGCAAAACACTAACCCTACCCCCACCCCCCATGTCAAACATCCCCTCACACACGACAGCCAACCTGCAAAACACTAACCCTACCCCTACCCCCCATGTCAAACATCCCCTCACACATGACAGCCAACCTGCAAAACACTAACCCTACCCCTACCCCCCCATGTCAAACATCCCTCACACACGACAGACAACCTGCAAAACACTAACCCTACCCCTACCCCCATGTCAAACATCCTCACACACGACAGACAACCTGCAAAACACTAACCCTACCCCTACCCCCATGTCAAACATCCTCACACACGACAGCCAACCTGCAAAACACTAACCCTACCCCTACCCCCCATGTCAAACATCCCTCACACACGACAGACAACCTGCAAAACACTAACCCTACCCCTACCCCCATGTCAAACATCCCTCACACACGACAGACAACCTGCAAAACACTAACCCTACCCCTACCCCCATGTCAAACATCCCTCACACACGACAGCCAACCTGCAAAACACTAACCCTACCCCTACCCCCATGTCAAACATCCCTCACACACGACAGCCAACCTGCAAAACACTAACCCTACCCCTACCCCCCATGTCAAACATCCCTCACACACGACAGACAACCTGCAAAACACTAACCCTACCCCTACCCCCATGTCAAACATCCCTCACACACGACAGACAACCTGCAAAACACTAACCCTACCCCTACCCCCATGTCAAACATCCCTCACACACGACAGCCAACCTGCAAAACACTAACCCTACCCCTACCCCCATGTCAAACATCCCTCACACACGACAGCCAACCTGCAAAACACTAACCCTACCCCTACCCCCATGTCAAACATCCCTCACACACGACAGACAACCTGCAAAACACTAACCCTACCCCTACCCCCATGTCAAACATCCCTCACACACGACAGACAACCTGCAAAACACTAACCCTACCCCTACCCCCATGTCAAACATCCCTCACACACGACAGCCAACCTGCAAAACACTAACCCTACCCCTACCCCCATGTCAAACATCCTCACACACGACAGCCAACCTGCAGAACACTAACCCTACCCCTACCCCCATGTCAAACATCCTCACACACGACAGACAACCTGCAAAACACTAACCCTACCCCTACCCCCATGTCAAACATCCCTCACACACGACAGACAACCTGCAAAACACTAACCCTACCCCTACCCCCATGTCAAACATCCCTCACACACGACAGCCAACCTGCAAACACTAACCCTACCCCTACCCCCATGTCAAACATCCCTCACACACGACAGCCAACCTGCAAAACACTAACCCTACCCCTACCCCCATGTCAAACATCCCTCACACACGACAGACAACCTGCAGAACACTAACCCTACCCCTACCCCCATGTCAAACATCCCTCACACACGACAGCCAACCTGCAGAACACTAACCCTACCCCTACCCCCATGTCAAACATCCCTCACACACGACAGCCAACCTGCAAAACACTAACCCTACCCCTACCCCCATGTCAAACATCCCTCACACACGACAGCCAACCTGCAAATCACTAACCCTACCCCTACCCCCATGTCAAACATCCCTCACACACGACAGACAACCTGCAAAACACTAACCCTACCCCTACCCCCATGTCAAACATCCTCACACACGACAGCCAACCTGCAAAACACTAACCCTACCCCTACCCCCATGTCAAACATCCCTCACACACGACAGCCAACCTGCAAAACACTAACCCTACCCCTACCCCCATGTCAAACATCCTCACACACGACAGCCAACCTGCAAATCACTAACCCTACCCCTACCCCCATGTCAAACATCCTCACACACGACAGCCAACCTGCAAAACACTAACCCTACCCCTACCCCCATGTCAAACATCCTCACACACGACAGACAACCTGCAAAACACTAATCCTACCCCTACCCCCATGTCAAACATCCCTCACACACGACAGCCAACCTGCAAAACACTAACCCTACCCCTACCCCCATGTCAAACATCCCTCACACACGACAGCCAACCTGCAAAACACTAACCCTACCCCTACCCCCATGTCAAACATCCTCACACACGACAGCCAACCTGCAAAACACTAACCCTACCCCTACCCCCATGTCAAACATCCCCTCACACACGACAGCCAACCTGCAAATCACTAACCCTACCCCTACCCCCCATGTCAAACATCCCCTCACACACGACAGACAACCTGCAAAACACTAACCCTACCCCTACCCCCCATGTCAAACATCCCTCAAACACGACAGACAACCTGCAGAACACTAACCCTACCCCTACCCCCCCATGTCAAACATCCCCTCACACACGACAGCCAACCTGCAAAACACTAACCCTACCCCTACCCCCCCATGTCAAACATCCCCTCACACACGACAGCCAACCTGCAAAACACTAACCCTACCCCTACCCCCCCATGTCAAACATCCCCTCACACACGACAGCCAACCTGCAGAACACTAACCCTACCCCTACCCCCCATGTCAAACATCCCCTCACACACGACAGCCAACCTGCAAAACACTAACCCTACCCCTACCCCCCATGTCAAACATCCCTCACACACGACAGCCAACCTGCAAAACACTAACCCTACCCCGCCCCCATGTCAAACATCCCCTCACACACGACAGACAACCTGCAAAACACTAACCCTACCCCTACCCCCCATGTCAAACATCCCCTCACACACGACAGCCAACCTGCAAATCACTAACCCTACCCCTACCCCCCCATGTCAAACATCCCCTCACACACGACAGACAACCTGCAAAACACTAACCCTACCCCTACCCCCCCATGTCAAACATCCCCTCACACACGACAGCCAACCTGCAGAACACTAACTTACAAATAATTACAATGTTAATATGCATAGTTGCAATGCACTTAATGTGTCCTTTCTTTGCATGATGTATGTAAGTACACAGTTGCATCAGAAAAGGGTTAGGGTTTTTGTTTTTTAATTTGCGGGTCTGCAGGTCACTTGGATGGTCTGTGTCTGGGTTCAAATTCCCAATATATTCTCAGCTGCTTTCCTTCTGCTCACACAAACACAACTGGATTACTATTCTAACAGCTCAGTTGCCACATTGAGATCAATCAGCTATGTGGAACTGGGCAAGCATTGATGGGCTGAATGGTAAAGGTTGTGTACATTTTCTTACATTCTTGTGTTCTGATTGAAAATGTATTGTCAAGTTCATTGTCAGTTACTGCCAATGTGGTATGTAGGCAGAGCAATACTTACAATAATCCCAGCTTGTCCCATAGGTAATACAATTGAGACATGCCCTCATTTTGTTGCAGTTTGATCTGGTCTGTGGCCATGCTAAGTGGGTGGGAGTGGCCTAGTCTGTTTTCATGGTGGGAATCCTCGTTGGTGCATTGATTTTTGGTCCTCTTGCTGAAAAGTAAGTCTATATTTATATCATGCAGCCCTCAGTAGGGGACGCTGTAGCTTCTGAAATAGGTAATATCTGCATATTCTACATGTAGGCACAGGATACAACCAAGGAACTGCGACCAGACTAATGCTGCTAATGGTAAAAGAGGTAAGTGCTCACCAGGGTTCATTGTCTGGTAACACTTAACACTAAGTATCTCTAATTACTGTGTATTTACATTGTAGTTACTTGGTTAATACATGTACTTACACATCATTACAATGTTATTATGCACTGTTACAATATACTTCATGCGTAATTCTTTTGCATGATATAACCCTAATCCTAACCCTAATTCTAAACCGAACCCTAACCCTTTTCTGGCACAATTATGCACTTACATATACCATGCAAAAAGATGTACAAGTTAAGTACATTGTAACTATGAACATAAGAACATAAGAAAGTTTACAAATGAGAGGAGGCCGTTCGGCCCATCTTGCTCGTTTGCTTGTTAGTAGCTTATTGGTCCCAGAATCTCATCAAGCAGCTTCTTGAAGGATCCCAGGGTGTCAGCTTCAACAACATTACTGGGGAGTTGGTTCCAGACTCCCACAATTCTGTGTAAAAAAAAAGTGCCTCCTATTTTCTGTTTTGAATACTCCTTTATCTAATCTCCATTTGTGACCCCTGGTCCTTGTTTCTTTATTCAGGTCGAAAAAGTCCCCTGGGTCGACATTGTCAATACCTTTTAGAATTTGGAATGCTTGAATCAGATCACCGCATAGTCTTCTTTGTTGAAGACTGAATAGATTCAATTATTTAGCCTGTCTGCATATGACATGCCTTTTAAACCCAGGATAATTCTGGTTGCTCTTCTTTGCCCTCTTTCTAGAGCAGCAATATCTTTTTTGTAACGAGGTGACCAGAACTGAACACAATATTCTAGATGAAGTCTTACTAATGCATTGTAAAGTTTTAGCATTACTTCCCTTGATTTAAATTCAACACTTTTCGATATACAGTACTGTGCAAAAGTTTTAGGCAGGTGTGAAAAAATGCTGTAAAGTAAGAATGCTTTCAAAAATAGACATGTTAATAGATAATATTTATCAATTAACTAAATGCAAAGTGAGTGAACAGAAGAAAAAATCAAATCCATATTTGGTGTGACCACCCTTTGCCTTCAAAACAGCATCAAGGATCAATTCTTCTAGGTACACTTGCACACAGTTTTTGAAGGAACTCGGCAGGTAGGTTGGCCCAAACATCTTGGAGAACTAACCACAGTTCTTCTGTGGATTTAGGCAGCCTCAGTTGCTTCTCTCTCTTCATGTAATGCCAGCCAGACTCGATGATGTTGAGATCAGGGCTCTGTGGGGGCCATACCATCAGTTCCAGGACTCCTTGTTCTTCTTTACGCTGAAGATAGTTCTTAATGACTTTTGCTGTATGTTTGGGGTCGTTGTCATGCTGCAGAATAAATTTGGGGCCAATCAGATGCCTCCCTGATGGTATTGCATGATGGATAAGTATCTGCCTGTACTTCTCAGCATTGAGGAGACCATTAATTCTGACCAAATCCCCAACTCAATTTGCAGAAATGCAGCCCCAAACTTGCAAGGAACCTCCACCATGCTTCACTGTTGCCTGCAGACACTCATTTGTGTACGCTCTCCAGCCCTTCGGCGAACAAACTGCCTTCTGCTACAGCCAAATATTTCACATTTTGACTCATCAGTCCAGAGCACCTGCTGCCATTTTTCTGCACCCCAGTTCCTGTGTTTTCGTGCATAGTTGAGTCGCTTGGCCTTGTTTCCACGTCGGAGGTATGGCTTTTTGGCCGCAAGTCTTCCATGAAGTCCACTTCTGACCAGACTTCTCAGGACAGTAGATGGGTGTACCAGGGTCCCACTGTTTTCTGCCAGTTCTGAGCTGATGGCACTGCTGGACATCTTCCGATTGCGAAGGGAAGTAAGCATGATGTGTCTTTCATCTGCTGCAGTAAGTTTCCTTGGCCGACCACTGCGTCTACGGTCCTCAACGTTGCCCGTTTCTTTGTGCTTCTTCAAAAGAGCTTGGACAGCACATCTGGAAACCCCTGTCTGCCTTGAAATTTCTGCCTGGGAGAGACCTTGCTGATGCAGTATAACTACCTTGTGTCTTGTTGCTGTGCTCAGTCTTGCCATGGTGTATGACTTTTGACAGTAAACTGTCTTCAGCAACCTCACCTTGTTAGCTGAGTTTGGCTGTTCCTCACCCAGTTTTATTCCTCCTACACAGCTGTTTCTGTTTCAGTTAATGATTGTGTTTCAACCTACATATTGAATTGATGATCATTAGCACCTGTTTAGTATAATTGTTTAATCATACACCTGACTATATGCCAACAAAATCCCTGACTTTGTGCAAGTGTACCTAGAAGAACTGATGCTGTTTTGAAGACAAAGGGTGGTCACACCAAATATGGATTTGATTTAGATTTTTCTTCTGTTCACTCACTTTGCATTTAGTTAATTGATAAATATAATCTATTAACATGTCTATTTTTGAAAGCATTCTTACTTTACAGCATTTTTTCACACCTGCCTAAAACTTTTGCACAGTACTGTATATCCAAGCATTTTGTTGGCCTTTTTTTTATAGGTTCCCCACATTGTCTAGATGAAGACATCCTTGAGTCAACATAAACTCCTAGGTCTTTTTCATAGATCAATTTCAGTGTCTCCCATATGATATTTATAATGCACATTTTTATTGCCTGCATGCAATACTTTACACTTTTCTCTATTAAATGTCATTTGCCATGTGTCTGCCCAGTTCTGAATGCTGTCTAGATCATTTTGAATGACCTTTGCTGCTGCAACGATGCTTGCCACTCCTCCTATTTTTGTGTCGTCTGCAAATTTAACGAGTTTGCTTACTATACCAGAATCTAAATCGTTAATGTAGATTAGGAATAGCAGAGGACCTAATACTGATCCCTGTGGTACACCACTGGTTACCTCCCTCCATTTTGAGGTTTCTCCTCTAATCAGTACTTTCTGTTTTCTACATGTTAACCACTCCCTGATCCACGTGCATGCATTTCCTTGAGTCCCTACAGCGTTCATTGTAGGTATGTGTAAGTACAGATGTCTTTATTATGTAAGTGCTATGTAAATACACAGTGATTAGAGACACTTGATGTACAGTGCTAGCAGACAGTGACCCCTGGTGAGCACTCCTTTAACGCACACTTGTGTTTATTCATTGTATTGTATATACTGTTCCTAGGTTTGGTCGGAAACGAGCTGTACAAGTAACCATGGTAATGATGCTGCTGTGTGGTACTGGGACAGCGCTGGCTCCCAATTTCTATGTGCACATCGCCTTGCAGTTCTTTGTCGGGCTCTCATACGGTGGCTTTCGAATCCACTGTGTCATTTTAGGTAGGACTAAACACTTCAGACTATGCACTGTCTAACACAACCTAGCCCAGTGATATCTGGAATGAACTACCTGATGTGAAAATTGACTAAGAGCTGAATTGCCTACTATTTAAAATGACCTACAAAGACAGAGCAGTGGTGTTCATACTGAATAATACTGAATCAGACACAGAGCAGTGGTGTTGGCACACTGAATAATACTGAATCAGACACAGAGCAGTGGTGTTGACACACTGAATAATACTGAATCAGACACAGAGAAGTGGTGTTGATACTGAATAATACTGAATCAGACACAGAGCAGTGGTGTTGACACGCTGAATAATACTGAATCAGACACAGAGCAGTGGGTGTTGACACACTGAATAATACTGAATCAGACACAGAGCAGTGGGTGTTGACACACTGAATAATACTGAATCAGACACAGAGCAGTGGTGTTGACACACTGAATAATACTGAATCAGACCAAGAGCAGTGGTGCTGATACTGAATAATACTGAATCAGACACAGACCAGTGGTGTTGACACACTGAATAATACTGAATCAGACACAGAGAAGTGGGTGTTGACACACTGAATAATACTGAATCAGACACAGAGCAGTGGGTGTTGACACACTGAATAATACTGAATCAGACACAGAGCAGTGGTGTTGACACACTGAATAATACTGAATCAGACACAGAGCAGTGGTGTTGATACTGAATAACACTGAATCAGACACAGACCAGTGGTGTTGACACACTGAATAATACTGAATCAGACACAGAGCAGTGGTGTTGATACTGAATAATACTGAATCAGACACAGAGCAGTGGGTGTTGACACACTGAATAATACTGAATCAGACACAGAGCAGTGGTGTTGACACTGAATAATACTGAATCAGACACAGAGCAGTGGTGTTGATACTGAGCAAAACTGAATCAGACACAGAGCAGTGGTGTTGATACTGAGTAATACTGAATCAGACACAGAGCAGTGGTGTTGACACACTGAATAATACTGAATCAGACACAGAGCAGTGGTGATGACACACTGAATAATACTGAATCAGACACAGAGCAGTGGTGTTGACACACTGAATAATACTGAATCAGACACAGAGCAGTGGGTGTTGATACTGAATAATACTGAATCAGACACAGAGCAGTGGTGATGACACACTGAATAATACTGAATCAGACACAGAGCAGTGGGTGTTGACACACTGAGTAATACTGAATCAGACACAGAGCAGTGGTGTTGATGCTAAATAATACTGAGTCAGACACAGAGCAGTGGTGTTGACACGCCGCACATGCATGCAGATTTAATAACAACACAGGCCCAACGCTTGGGTACCAGCAATGGTAATCCTAGCACCAGATTTAATAAAGAAAGCAAAGAAAGCTAAAAATAAATGTTTGCCCACAAATGGCGAGCGCAAGTCCCGCTAAGGAAGGTCCTGCTCCAGGAACCTACTACACTCCTGACCCTCATTGTACAGTAGGACCTCGGAGGTACGAACACCGAACTTACACACTGACCGCTCAAACTTACACACTGACCGCTCAACCGCACACACTGACCGCTCAACCTTACACACTGACCGCTCAACCTACTTTCAGTTGACACAAAACTGGAGATATTACAAAAACTCAACAATGGCATTCGCCTCAGCAACATAGCCTTAGAATACGGTATAGGGAAATCAACTGTCAATACTGTCAATAAATGTTTGCCCACAAATGGCGAGCGCAAGTCCCGCTAAGGAAGGTCCCGCTCCAGGAACCTACTACACTCCTGACCCTCATTGTACAGTAGGACCTCGGAGGTACAAACACCGAACTTACACACTGACCGCTCAACCTTACACACTGACCGCTCAACCTTACACACTGACCGCTCAACCGCACAGACTGACCGCTCAACCTTATACACTGACCACTCAACCTTACACACTGACCGCACAACCTTACACACTGACCGCTCAACCTTACACACTGACCGCTCAACCTTACACACTGACCGCTCAACCTTACACACTGACCGCTCAACCGCACACCTCATTTGGAACCGGAAGTACGTAATCAGGCAGCAGCAGTGACAAAAAAACGAACATCAATTAAACAAAATGGCAAGCAGTGGGAAGCGAAAACATGTCCTACTTTCAGTTGACACAAAACTGGAGATATTACAAAAACTCAACAATGGCATTCGCCTCAGCAACATAGCCTTAGAATACGGTATAGGGAAATCAACTGTCACCCACATTAGGAAAAACCAGGAAAAAATAAAACAACTTGCAAGAGAGGCCAAAGACAGTGGAGCAGTAAAAAGCAGCTGTATTGTACACAAAGCTGCTGCTGATGATTTTGATAAGGCAATGCATATGTGGTTTACATAGAGAGATCAAAAGACACTCCTATAAGTGGTGTGATGCTTATGGAAAAGGCAAAGTTACTCTACCGAGAGATGCATCCACACAAAAGTGAGGAACATTTTAAAGCAAGTACAGGGTGGCTCTGTCGGTTCAAAAATCAACATGGAATACATGGTCAGTTGGGGATGCAAGGAGAGTCTCTGTCAGCTGACTCGAATGCCTCCAGTGAATTTAAAAACATTTTCAAATCATTTCATGAACAGCATGAGCTTACCTGACCCCAAGTGTTTAACTGCGACGAGACAGGCCTGTGCTGACGCCTGCTTCCAGATAAAACTCTGGCAGATAGTTCAGAAAAACAGGACAAGAATTTCAAATCCAGCAAAGATCGAGTCACACTGATGGCGACTGTAACCCAAGTGGGGATTTCCATCTCCCGTTGGTGTTCATTCACAAAAGTAAAAAACCTTGGTGCTTTGCAAACATCACTATGTCAGCTCTACCTGCCCATCTCTACAGCCAGCGCAGTGCTTGGATGAATAAAGACATTTTCTCTGACTGGTTTTTTAAACCGACGCCAGTTATTATTGGAATCAGTGCAGTTTGAATCGTACACCAATTTTTGTAAACAGCTAACCATCAAAGATGCTGTCTACATGTATGCTGAGTTCTGGAGTGAGATTGGCAGTGGGTCTTTGACACGCACGTGGAATTCACTTTGGCCGTGTATTGCTGACACTGAACCGGATCATTTGGAAAGCAGTGATCAGACGGAAATAAATCACCTACATTTTTCCGAAGAGTGCCAGCTTTTGGACATCACCATGGAGGAACAGGAGGAATGGCTAAAAGAGGAAAAACATGAGAACGGACCCCCAATTCTCTGCGACCACGAGATAATTGAATTGGTGCGAGAAATGGCACAGCCGGACAGTGACACAGACAGTGACGAGTACCATTAAACACTGTTTCAAGTCTGCATAGTTTTATCCTGTAGTAGGCTACTTATACAGTTATACTTATAATTTTTTTTTTTTAAATATCAATTATGAAGACTAATAGGCTAGTCTGCAACATTTTTTTTAGTAAGGACATCTTAAAATATATATATTTTTGTTTTTTTTCACACTACTATTTGGACATTTAAATCGGTGGGCTTTTGTGTTGACATTTTATTTTTTAAAAGATAACAGAACATTAAAAAAGAAGCAAGAGAGAAGTGACTTAAAATGATAATATACATAATATTAAATATTAAAATTATAATATATATAATATAAGTGTGTTAAACATAAACTACTACCCGGTATATAAAAATAAAGGTTATAACGTTAAAATAAAAATAAAAATGATGAGGTAAGGAAGCTGGTTCAGTGTTTGTTTCATTTAAATGAAGATAGTTAAAAGCAGCATTTTTCTTCTGCATAGTAAAGCTGCATTAAGTCAATGTTCAGCTGTAAACATTTGAAAGAATAACCACAACAGTTTTTTTCAGAGTTACAAACATTTCAGAACTATGGTCAACCTCCATTCCCGAGGTGTTTGTATCTCTGAGTTCCTGCTGTACTTAATTTGGGATTAAATCCCCTGAACTGACACTTCTGGGCTCCCGGAGTCCCGGCATCCTCATGGTGACTCCGGCTTCTTTAAACAGCCTTGGCTGTGCGTGGAGTGGACGCTCTCCTCCTTGATGTCAACAAGCACAAGCTCTCACTCAGAGCCCACCTGTGTAGCCATGGCGTTGCAGTCGCCTCGAATGCTGCCGCTGCTGCCTTCTTAAACAGACGTGAGCTCCCCGGGCACGCCCCCCAGCCAATCAGGACCTCCCAATCAGCTGAGCTCCGGCAAGCCTTCTTAAACAGGCGTGAGCTCCCTGGGCATGCCCCCCAGCCAATCAGGACCTCCCAATCAGCTGAGCTCCGGGCAAGCCTTCTTAAACAGGCGTGAGCTTCCCGGGCACGCCCCCCAGCCAATCAGGACCTCCCAATCAGCTGAGCTCTGGGCAAGCCTTCTTAAACAGGTGTGAGCTCCCCGGGCATGCCCCCCAGCCAATCAGGACCTCCCAATCAGCTGAGCTCCGGGCAAGCCTTCCTGTTTACTAAGCAGCAGTGCAGCTGAACCTGTGACAAGTTCCTCCCTGTCACAATGTATTAGTTAGAAAGTCTGATTGAAGCCCTATTATTGTAACAATAACCTGAAATAGCAAACCCTTTATTGAAAAGAATAACAAAGTTTAATGGAAATAAATATCCAGCTGGCACAGGCAGATACTGCATGAAGAATAACATCTACAGTAGCTGAAGGTTAAAGAGCAACATGGTAGGGGTCTATAATATCAGTTATCTTAACTAAGGCTGTGACTTTTTAAAACTCAGACGACGAAAGCTCTACTGTGGTCTCAAGTGGGATCTCCATTAACCTGTTCTCCCTGCAACAATCTGCTCACAGTGGATGTTGGAAATACACCCTTAGAAAAAACAACATAAAAAAGAAATGCTCATTGTTCCAGGGGGACAGGTGTTATGGTTACACGCTGGTGTACCAGCTGCACTTGGAGAGAAGACATGTTTGAGAGCTCTAGTGAGGCTACAGGGGGCTTTTAAAAAGTCACTATATGTGTTGACTGAATCTAAATCAGTTTAAAAAGCTGTGAAATTTCAGATCCAAACCCAGTTGCTCCTTAAAGATGCTATCATAAAATAACAACAACAAAAAACAATGTGCTTTTGTAGAATGTTGAATATAGGTATGATGAACTGCCTCTAATGTACTGTTTCTATGTAGCCACCGAATGGATTGGAGTGTCCAAGCGCTCCTACCCTGCTAGTCTGACTCAGATAAGCCTGGGTCTTGGGCAGTGTGTCATGGCTGGTATCGCCTACTTTATCCGGGACTGGAGAGCGCTCCAGTTCACCATCTCAGCCCCTATTGGGATTGTTGTGTTGTATGTCTGGTAAGTGTATTTATTACAGCTGCTGTTACTTCACATAACACAGTGCAGAGTTATGTGTATGAATGTTATTAGCAGGAGCCTTTTGTACACTGACTGGACACAATGTATTTGCTTACGATTGTAAGTCGCCCTGGATAAGGGCGTCTGCTAAGAAATAAATAATAATAATAATAATAAATAAATAATAATAATTTGGGACAAGAAAAGTTAAATTAGAAAACTCCCTAGTTAGCACTGTCTTTGCACATTAAGTACATTATAAATATGCATAATAATATCGTAATTGTGTGTAAGAACACATGTATTTACTAAGTAACGACTATGTAAATACACAGCAGTTAGAGACACAATGTAAAGTGTTATCATACAAGTTTACCATTGTAATAGCATAGCAAAGTGTAATAAAGCACAGTGAACATGGTAAAGCATAGGAAAGCATTGTAAAGAACAGCAAGGTATAGTAAATCATATTAATAAATATGACAAACTAGGTAAACAATAGTTACTACACAATATAACCATGGTAAAAGCATGGTAAAACTGCAAAATGGCACTAACAGACACTACCAGCAATTCAATAAGGTTAACAGAGTAATTCAATAAGGTTAACGGAGTAATTCAATAAGGTTAAGGGAGTAATTCAATAAGGTTAACAGAGTAATTCAATAAGGTTAACGGAGTAATTCAATAAGGTTAACACCTGCTGTTTGCTTTTAAAGGGTGATTCCAGAGTCGGCAAGGTGGCTGATCTCCGCAGGAAAATATGAAGAAGCCAAACAGCTCATTTTAAAGGTGGCAGCTGTGAATAAAAAGGCAGTCCCAAGTGAAGCTGTTGACAAAGTATGGTTCTCGTTCAGACATAGAGGCTACCATTCACATGCACACGCACACGCACACACACACACACACACACACACACATACAGTATATATGTTCTTTCAAAATCTGCTGATAGAAAAAACGAATGATTACAATTCAGAATCTGTGCAGATATTTCACTTGTAAATTAGGAGCGTTTTTTTCTCCTTGTCACACTATAAATCTATAGATCTATAAATGGGTTATTTATTGTTAGTTTTAGAACAAGGAATAACAGTTATTACAAGAGCATCATGATTGCATTCCTAGTGAACAGCTTCTGATCACGTTATAAAGCGATGCTACGCTTTCTTATAAATGTCTTAGTTACATAGTTTCCACTACTGTATATTGCTTTAACCTGTATAATATGGCTTATAACGACATATTTATAGATACAGTATTGATTTATGTAACAGGTAGTGCTGTGTGATACACTTCCATTATGGATTGTGTCCTGTCCTGAAGGTGAGATGAGAGGATGTTAAAAGCTCTAAAAGCACGAATGTTGATGAGCCCGGCTCTTTTGCACTGTGGTAAAGACGCTCACTTGAGGTGTGCGGGGTTGCCGGTTCACATGCAGCCTCCACCCTGTTACGTTTAGAACATTTGCAATCTGAGAAGTGATCCTAAAAAGACTCTTTTCAAAGTTGCTATGGCCAGTTGTTAAATCATCTACCTTTTCTTTTCTTAATTACTAAAGATAGACAGATGCATTAATGGAATCCTTTGTGTAGATTGCAGAAAACAGGAGCGCAGGCAACGGGACGATTTTGGATCTCATCAGGACAGCTGAGCTGAGGAAGTATATCCTAATTATGATTTATATGTGGTAAACAATATATTTATATTTAATAATATTTTGTATATCTCCTTTACTATTGTATGGTGTTGGTGATTATTCAGCGTGGTTCTGTTGTTCTTCAGCTCCCATATTAAATTACCACTATTCAACGTGGTTCTGGGTTCTTCAGCTCCCATATTAAATTACCACTATTCAACGTGGTTCTGTTGTTCTTCAGCTCCCATATTAAATTACCACTATTCAACGTGGTTCTGGGTTCTTCAGCTCCCATATTAAATTACCACTATTCAACGTGGTTCTGGGTTCTTCAGCTCCCATATTAAATTACCACTATTCAATGTGGTTCTGTTGTTCTTCAGCTCCCATATTAAATTACCACTATTCAACGTGGTTCTGGGTTCTTCAGCTCCCATATTAAATTACCACTATTCAACGTGGTTCTGGGTTCTTCAGCTCCCATATTAAATTACCACTATTCAACGTGGTTCTGTTGTTCTTCAGCTCCCATATTAAATTACCACTATTCAACGTGGTTCTGGGTTCTTCAGCTCCCATATTAAATTACCACTATTCAACGTGGTTCTGGGTTCTTCAGCTCCCATATTAAATTACCACTATTAACCTCTTTGCTGCTAAGGGTAGTTGCCACCTCCCTGGCCTTTAATCATGATTACTATATCCGCCTTTTAGTGTATTCAAGCAAACCTATATATCGTTAAATGACTTAGGTAAGGAAGATTTCTATTAGATTATAAATGGTTACAAATAAAAACAGTTTCTAACTGCAGTAACTGGAAATGTGCTTTTCTGTAACTGCAGGAAACGCAGCAAACAAAAAATATGTGTTGTTGGTAAAAAAAGAAAAGAAAAATATGTCATGATAAAAAATATAACAGGTTGGGATAAAAAAACCTGAGGTAAAACACTGGCAAAAAAAAGTACTAAAACACAATAAATTCACTCACAACAACTCAAAAGAGCATCCCAAAATTATTGCTCAAAAATAGCTTTATGTGTTATCTAAATTTGTATCTCGATGTGTTCAGCCAAATGTGAGGTGTAATTGAAAGTAAAATAAATAAATAAATAAATGAAAGGAAGAACCAGTTCAATTTGTGCTTTATCCAGATACTGTATGTAAAGGAAAGAAAAAAAGAAACAAACTGAGTAAAAAAATCTCACAAAAGTATAAAATACAGGGAATATATCACACATAGAAATGTCAATTGCAGAAAAAAAATGATGTAACGTATTGATAAATACCCAGAAGAGTTTTTTAAAAGTTAAGCAACGAACAGCAGTCTTAACCACTCCTTCTTGTCTTACCACAGAAACTACAACAACAGAGCGCTCCCAAACTTTTTTTTCCCACGCTTTTTCATCATGCATTTTGAAATCATGTGATAATGAGACCTTTCAACTATGTCAGTCCCACCTACTCTCCGTCTCAACCCTCTGAAGCCATGATCCTATTCTAACAATCAGCATTGCTTTGAATAGCATGCCCCCCCCTGCCATCATATGCCTGACATGCTGAGCTGGGTTGATGTTGTGTGTCTGCTTTGCTCTAGGTTTGGATGTAATCTATCGTACTATGCCCTGGCATTAAATGTTGGAAGCTTTGGTCTAGACATCTATCTGACTCAGCTCCTGTTTGGCGCTGTTGAAATCCCTGCCAATGTCCTGTGTATGTGGGCTCTAGATGTTTTTGGAAGGAGGATATGCCAGGGGTCTACCATGCTCCTGGGAGGGATTGCTTGCCTTCTCATATTGGCTGTCCCACCAGGTACCCAAAACAGGGGGGTGGGGGTTAAGTAAAATTTAAAATCAGACACTACAAACTGGGCTTTATTGGGTAAAACCCTAAAATTCATCCCCATGCGCCTCAACACTGTCTTTCCAGTGTTGAGCTCCCCTAATGTCATTTTAATGACAGTGCTTTTGTTCTGTTTTTTTTTTTTCTTGACATGTTTCAATGGTTTCAATTGCAGACATGCCTGTTGCTATTACAGCACTCGCTGTTACAGGGAAGTTCTTTGTCACCGGGGCTTCTACAATAAACTACGTCTATGTTCAAGAGCTATTCCCTACAGCTGTCAGGTATGCTCTGCTTACATTGGAAACTATTTACACCCTGATACTGCACTAACACAGTTACACAGTATGCATCACAACTGCTGCTGCAGAGTCACTTACAATAGGACCTCGGTTTACAAGACTACACATCACATCTGCTGCTGCAGAGTCACTTACAATAGGACCTCGGTTTACAAGACTACACATCACATCTGCTGCTGCAGAGTCGCTTACAATAGGACCTCGGTTTACAAGACTACACATCACATCTGCTGCTGCAGAGTCACTTACAATAGGACCTCGGTTTACAAGACTACACATCACATCTGCTGCTGCAGAGTCACTTACAATAGGACCTCGGTTTACAAGACTACACATCACATCTGCTGCTGCAGAGTCACTTACAATAGGACCTCGGTTTTACGGCTCATTCATTTTTTTTAGATAAAAAATACTTTTTTGCTAGGTAAAAATGGAATGTTTTTAAATAGAAAAAGAGGACTTTAGAAGTAATAATATCTTTATTTTTATATAACGCCTTTCAGGGTGGCCCACCATCACAAAACGCTTTACAGAGGTAAGCTTTGAACTGCGCATTATATGCAGAGTCACTTACAATAGGACATTGATTTAACATCTAATCAACAGGATGGAGCACAAGGAGGTTAAGTGACTTGCTCAGGGTCACAGACACTGAGTCAGTCAGTGGCACAGGTGGGATTTGAACCAGTGACCTTATGGTTACAAGCCCTGGAATGTAAATTTTCTTACCTATTATTATTATTATTATTATTATTATTATTATTATTATTATTATTATTATTATTATTACTACTACTGCTACTACTACTAGTGGTCGTCCATTTATGACGTCGCTGCTGCAAGCTGGACATTGAAATATGAAAAATAAGTAAATACTCTTTGGAACACCTGCACATGTAATATAAACACGAAACACCAACAAAGCTTACAGCTTAACCCAGTGAGAGGGTAAGAGAATGTCAAATGCATTATGTTGTCACAGTACAACTGCGTTGAAGTACAGCAGCATAAAACAATTCTGCCAGATTAATATGAAAGCAACAAAGTAAAGCTCCGCAGTGGGACTGTAACTATAAATGCAGACAATCCCGTCTCTCTTGCAATGGGGTTAAGACGCGTGCTATGGTGCTGGCGTGGTCGCCGGGTCACGCCCAGCCTCCTCGCTCACTTGCTTTTCCACAACAGTCACTGCATATTTTGTTTTAAACTTTGCACTTGGATGTTTCTAATGTAATTGCTTTCTTTTTTCCCTTTCTTCAGACAGAGTGCCACTGGTTTATGCTCAATGGCGGGTAGACTCAGTGGTATCATTGCTCCTCTGATTGTGTTGCTTGAAGCCTGCCACTGGTCTATTCCCTATTTGATATACGGGGCTGTTCTGCTGACTGGAGGACTTTTTTGTTTTCTGCTGCCTGAAACTTCAAAGAGGGAACTGCCTGACCACGCGGGTTTAACAGAGGAGTTCATGAGGTAGGGCCTCTCTCGTTCACAGAGGAGTTCATGAGGTAGGGCTTCTCTCGTTCACAGAGGAGTTCAAGAGGTAGGGCCTCTCTCATTCACAGAGGAGTTCAAGAGGTAGGGCCTCTCTGGTTTACAGAGGAGTTCATGAGGTAGGGCCTCTCTCGTTCACAGAGGAGTTCATGAGGTAGGGCCTCTCTGGTTCACAGAGGAGTTCATGAGGTAGGGCTTCTCTGGTTCACAGAGGAGTTCATGAGGTAGGGCCTCTCTGGTTCACAGAGGAGTTCATGAGGTAGGGCCTCTCTGGTTCACAGAGGAGTTCATGAGGTAGGGCCTCTCTCGTTCACAGAGGAGTTCATGAGGTAGGGCTCTCTGGTTCACAGAGGAGTTCATGAGGTAGGGCCTCTGTCACAGAGGAGTTCATGAGGTAGGGCCTCTCTGTTCACAGAGGAGTTCATGAGGTAGGGCCTCTCTGTTCACAGAGGAGTTCATGAGGTAGGGCCTCTCTCGTTCACAGAGGAGTTCATGAGGTAGGGCCTCTCTGGTTCACAGAGGAGTTCATGAGGTAGGGCCTCTCTGGTTCACAGAGGAGTTCATGAGGTAGGGCCTCTCTGGTTCACAGAGGAGTTCATGAGGTAGGGCCTCTCTGGTTCACAGAGGAGTTCATGAGGTAGGGCCTCTCTCGTTCACAGAGGAGTTCATGAGGTAGGGCCTCTCTCGTTCACAGAGGAGTTCATGAGGTAGGGCCTCTCTCGTTCACAGAGGAGTTCATGAGGTAGGGCCTCTCTCGTTCACAGAGGAGTTCATGAGGTAGGGCCTCTCTGGTTCACAGAGGAGTTCATGAGGTAGGGCCTCTCTGGTTCACAGAGGAGTTCATGAGGTAGGGCCTCTGGTTCACAGAGGAGTTCATGAGGTAGGGCCTCTCTGGTTCACAGAGGAGTTCATGAGGTAGGGCCTCTCGTTCACAGAGGAGTTCATGAGGTAGGGCCTCTCTCACAGAGGAGTTCATGAGTAGGGCCTCTCGTCACAGAGGAGTTCATGAGGTAGGGCCTCTCTGCTCACAGAGGAGTTCATGAGGTAGGGCCTCTCGTTCACAGAGGAGTTCATGAGGTAGGGCCTCTCTCGTTCACAGAGGAGTTCATGAGGTAGGGCCTCTCTGGTTCACAGAGGAGTTCATGAGGTAGGGCCTCTCTGGTTCACAGAGGAGTTCATGAGGTAGGGCCTCTCTCGTTCACAGAGGAGTTCATGAGGTAGGGCCTCTCTCGTTCACAGAGGAGTTCATGAGGTAGGGCCTCTCTCGTTCACAGAGGAGTTCATGAGGTAGGGCCTCTCTTGTTCACAGGAGGCAAATATACAAGACAGTGTGAAGTGTGAGGCATCTCAGTTCCTGGCCTAATACTCTTTTCATACTTTCTTTCCAGGGATGTGGAAACCATGAATGAAAGCAGGGTCTCCAACATAAAAGATGATAATGAGCTGAGTTTGCAATCCACCAGGCTGTAGCGCCATTGTACCACAACAGTAAGAAGCTTGAATGCGCTTTAAACCGGAACAGCTACAAGTTCTTCTTCTTTCTTAAGTTCACATGCTGTACTGTTCTTATTGTGATACTTTCTCTGTGTTATACTCCTGTACTTACTGTGATACTTTCTCTGTGTTATACTCCTGTACTTACTGTGATACTTTCTCTGTGTTATACTCCTGTACTTACATACTTACTGTGATACTTTCTCTGTGTTATACTCCCAGACAATGCCAAGGGTTCAAAGTTCTTAAATGTGACAAAAGCTCAAAAAACACCATCATACAATGCTGACAAAGTATAATAGAGGTCTAAAAGGGTAAAATAATAAAGTTCATGGCAGTTTTTTTTCTGTAAAATCTAGATTGTTTTGCAAGTGGTGGTGATTTATAGGAAGAGTCTTTTAAATGTTAACTTTAAATAGTGCAACATACAGCAGTGTGCATATGTATTAGAACACCCATTGCTTTTGTAGTTCAGCAGTGTGTGCATGTATTAGAACACCCCATTGCTTCTAGTTCAGCAGTGTGCGTATTAGAACTCCCCATTGCTTCTGTAGTTCAGCAGGTGTACATGTATTAGAACACCCATTGCTTCTGTAGTTCAGCAGTGTACATGTATTACAACACCCCATTGCTTCTGTAGTTCAGCAGTGTGCATGTATTAGAACACCCCATTGCTTCTGTAGTTCAGCAGTGTGCACATGTATTAGAACTCCCCATTGCTTCTGTAGTTCAGCAGTGTGCACATGTATTAGAACACCCCATTGTTTCTGTAGTTCAGCAGTGTGTGCATTGCTTTGAGGTTCAGCAGTGTGACATGTATTAGAACAGCCATTGCTTCTGTGAGTTCAGCAGTGTGCACATGTATTAGAACACCCCATTGCTTCTGTAGTTCAGCAGTGTGCACATGTATTAGAACAACCCCATTGTTTCTGTAGTTCAGCAGTGTGCACATGTATTAGAACACCCCATTGTTTCTGTAGTTCAGCAGTGTGCATGTATTAGAACACCCATTGTTTCTGTAGTTCAGCAGTGCACATGTATTAGAACACCCCATTGTTTCTGTAGTTCAGCAGTGTGCACATGTATTGGAACACCCCATTGTTTCTGTAGTTCAGCAGAGTGCACATGTATTAGAACACTTACTGTGATACTTACTGTGATACTTTCTCTGTGTTATACTCCTATACTTACTGTGATACTTTCTCTGTGTTATACTCCTATACTTACATACTTACTGTGATACTTTCTCTGTGTTATACTCCTATACTTACTGTGATACTTTCTCTGTGTTATACTCTTATACTTACTGTGATACTTTCTCTGTGTTATACTCCTATACTTACTGTGATACTTTCTTTGTGTTAAATCATTGTTTGCAAGTGTGGTATTTATAGAAGTGTTTTAACGTTATACTTACTGTGATACTTTCTCTGTGTTATAACCCCATACTTACTGTGATACAGTTTCTCTGTGTTATAACACCCCATACTTACTGTGATACTTTCTTTGTGTTATAACTCCTATACTTACTGTGATACTTTCTCTGTGTTATAACACCCTATACTTACTGTGATACTTTGCTCTGTGTTATAACTCCCATACTTACTGTAGATCAGCATTTGCTCTGTGTTATACTCCTATACTTACTGTGATACTTTCTCTGTGTTATACTCCTTTACTTACTGTGATACTTTCTCTGTGTTATACTCCTATACTTACTGTGATACTTTCTCTGTGTTATACTCCTATACTTACATACTGTGATACTTTCTCTGTGTTATACTCCCAGACAATGCCAAGGGTTCAAAGTTCTTAAATGTGACAAAAGCTCAAAAAACACCATCATACAATGCTGACAAAGTATAATAGAGGTCTAAAAGGGTAAAATAATAAAGTTCATGGCAGGTTTTTTTTTTCTGGTAAAATCAGATTGTTTGCAAGTGGTGGTGATTTATAGGAAGAGTCTTTTAAAATGTTAACTTTAAAATAGTGCAACATACAGCAGTGTGCATATGTATTAGAACACCCCATTGCTTCTGTAGTTCAGCAGTGTGCGCGTGTATTAGAACTCCCCATTGCTTCTGTAGTTCAGCAGGGTGCACATGTATTAGAACACCCCATTGCTTCTGTAGTTCAGCAGTGTGCACATGTATTACAACACCCCATTGCTTCTGTAGTTCAGCAGTGTGCGCATGTATTAGAACACCCCATTGCTTCTGTAGTTCAGCAGTGTGCACATGTATTAGAACACCCCATTGCTTCTGTAGTTCAGCAGTGTGCACATGTATTAGAACTCCCCATTGCTTCTGTAGTTCAGCAGTGTGCACATGTATTAGAACACCCCATTGCTTCTGTAGTTCAGCAGTGTGCACATGTATTACAACACCCCATTGCTTCTGTAGTTCAGCAGTGTGCACATGTATTAGAACACCCCATTGCTTCTGTAGTTCAGCAGTGTGCACATGTATTAGAACTCCCCATTGCTTCTGTAGTTCAGCAGTGTGCACATGTATTAGAACACCCCATTGCTTCTGTAGTTCAGCAGTGTGCACATGTATTAGAACTCCCCATTGCTTCTGTAGTTCAGCAGTGTGCACATGTATTAGAACACCCCATTGCTTCTGTAGTTCAGCAGTGTGCACATGTATTAGAACACCCCATTGCTTCTGTAGTTCAGCAGTGTGCGCATGTATTAGAACACCCCATTGCTTCTGAGGTTCAGCAGTGTGCACATGTATTACAACACCCCATTGCTTCTGTAGTTCAGCAGTGTGCACATGTATTAGAACTCCCCATTGCTTCTGTAGTTCAGCAGTGTGCACATGTATTAGAACACCCCATTGCTTCTGTAGTTCAGCAGTGTGCGCATGTATTAGAACACCCCATTGCTTCTGAGGTTCAGCAGTGTGCACATGTATTAGAACACCCCATTGCTTCTGTAGTTCAGCAGTGTGCACATGTATTAGAACACCCCATTGTTTCTGTAGTTCAGCAGTGTGCACATGTATTAGAACACCCCATTGTTTCTGTAGTTCAGCAGTGTGCACATGTATTAGAACACCCCATTGTTTCTGTAGTTCAGCAGTGTGCACATGTATTAGAACACCCCATTGTTTCTGTAGTTCAGCAGTGTGCACATGTATTAGAACACCCCATTGTTTCTGTAGTTCAGCAGTGTGCACATGTATTGGAACACCCCATTGCTTCTGTAGTTCAGCAGAGTGCACATGTATTAGAACACCCCATTGCTTCTGTAGTTCAGCAGTGTGCGCATGTATTAGAACACCCCTTGCTTCTGTAGTTCAGCAGAGTGCACATGTATTAGAACACCCCATTGCTTCTGTAGTTCAGCAGTGTGCACATGTATTACAACACCCCATTGCTTCTATAGTTCAGCAGTGTGCGCATGTATTAGAACACCCCATTGCTTCTGTAGTTCAGCAGTGTGTGCATGTATTAGAACACCCCATTGGTTCTGTAGTTCAGCAGAGTGCACATGTATTAGAACACCCCATTGCTTCTGTAGTTCAGCAGGGTGCACATGTATTACAACACCCCATTGCTTCTGTAGTTCAGCAGTGTGCACATGTATTAGAACACCCCATTGCTTCTGTAGTTCAGCAGTGTGCACATGTATTGGAACACCCCATTGCTTCTGTAGTTCAGCAGTGTGTGCATGTATTAGAACACCCCATTGCTTCTGTAGTTGTGCATATGAAATCAAACCACTGTAACTGAAAATCTTGGAAAATTGTCAAAATAGGCAAATTAGTGATTGTCTAATTTAATTGATGACTTTAATATGCATGGGCTCAGGGCAGCTGATGTCATCAATTTAATCAAAAGTGTGGTACAGGCTGCGATACATGTCAATGAAGATCTTTGACCCTTTATGACAAATGGACTTTAAATAAGAATAGATTTATTTGAACTCAACTATCAGGGTCTGCAGAAGTACATATTATATAGATTTTGTATCTTTCAGTAGATTCGATTGCTGTAAATGTACTATCATTTTAGCATCTCTTGGCTACAAATAAAAAAATGAATCTTTTGTCTCCTGAGGGCTGCTCAAAACCAGTTTTACCATTAACAAATACTGTAAATTTGCTTTTTTTAAAATTTGGAATCGTCAATTATTTTTTCTCATTTTCTCCCCAATTTGGAAAGCTCAATTATTTTATTTCAACCCGGCTCACCGCTGCCACCCCCGCGCTGACTCGGGAGAGATGAAGACGGACACACGTCCTCCGAAACATGTGCCGTCAGCCCTCCGTTTCTTTTCACTCTGCAGGCCTGCCATGCAGCTACCTCAGAGCTACAGCGTCGGAGGACCACGCAACTCCGGGCAACTTACAGGCAAGCCCGCAGGCGCCCAGCCAGTCTACAGGGGTCGCTGGTGTGCGGTGAGCCGAGTACACCCTGGCCAACCTAAACCCTCCCCACCTGGGTGGCGCTCAGTCAATTGTGCGCTGCCCCCTGTGAACTCCCGTCCACGGTCGGCAGTGGAATAGCCTGGATTTGAACCGGCGACCTCCAGGCTATGCTGGATGCGCAACTCGGGAACCCCACAAATACTGTACATTTAACCCCACTTAATACTGTGTGATCAGCACATGCTAAAACCATGTTATTTCCATTGAATGCATTCTCGATTATGTTTTCATAACGTAATTATCGTGCATTATTGTGTGAGTGTGATTAGGGTATAACTATATGTGGACGTAAGCGTAACTCTAAATTTGACGCTATCCGCTGCACAATGAAGCAGACACCAGAGCGAAAGTGATCTATGGAGTGATGGCATGTCACTGTGTGCAGTCTGATCTATTGAGTGATGTCATGTCACTGTGTGCAGTCTGATCTATTGAGTGATGGCATGTCACTGTGTGCAGTCTGATCTATTGAGTGATGGTATGTCACTGTGCAGTCTGATCTATTGAGTGATGGTATGTCACTGTGTGCAGTCTGATCTATTGAGTGATGGTATGTCACTGTGTGCAGTCTGATCTATTGAGTGATGGTATGTCACTGTGTGCAGTCTGATCTATTGAGTGATGGCATGTCACTGTGTGCAGTCTGATCTATTGAGTGATGGCATGTCACTGTGTGCAGTCTGATCTATTGAGTGATGGCATGTCACTGTGTGCAGTCTGATCTATTGAGTGATGGCATGTCACTGTGTGCAGTCTGATCTATTGAGTGATGGCATGTCACTGTGTGCAGTCTGATCTATTGAGTGATGGCATGTCACTGTGTGCAGTCTGATCTATTGAGTGATGGTATGTCACTGTGCAGTCTGATCTATTGAGTACTTAATAATAAGTAAGTAAAATAAAAAAGCCAATTCAATAACCACTTATCCAGAAAATGTAGTTATGATTCACCTTACATTTGTATTGAAATTACAGAGATTTTATTGACCAGCTTTGGGTAAATGCATTTGCTGTGCTATA
The DNA here is from genome assembly GCA_030684275.1 of Acipenser oxyrinchus oxyrinchus. Taxonomy (NCBI): domain Eukaryota; kingdom Metazoa; phylum Chordata; class Actinopteri; order Acipenseriformes; family Acipenseridae; genus Acipenser; species Acipenser oxyrinchus. Next base: position 978,571 of record CM060250.1, read on the forward strand.
AAAACCAAACTGGAGCCCCATGACCCTCTTTGAGTTGACGTGTCTTACTGGGCAAGTCTTTGAAATGGGATCCTGGCAGACTTGTGCACCTGCAGCAGTCCTTCTCAGGGGACAGATGTTTTACCCGCTTCCTGTGTCACTTGCTTTATCTCTCCAATAATTTTAAACCTAAGTTACCCCACTTATGCCAAAAGTCCCCTCCAGTAAAGTGGTTTAACATTACCCATCATTTTACTCTGCTATGATATTTCCAATACATTTTCACACTACACTGCATCACTCTAGTATACATTTCTCTTCTCTGTCTTGACACAGAGTATTTGCAAATTTTTAACAAAGACCCCAATGCCTCAAATAAAGAAAATTATTGATGTGAATACACATGTGTCTTTTTAATGTTGTAAGGGCTGTGAGTAATACTGAAAATAAAGTAAGACGAATGAACGAAAAATAAAGCAGCCAGTGATGTGAAAATGACTTGTTTTATTCATTTTTCAAATACGTTTGATTGCATTTCATTTAGTGAACGCACACATTTAATACTAATGCTGGTATGAGTCGATTATTCGATTATTCAGCAGATATCAGGTATCAGGTGTGGGTCGCTGGTGTCCATCGGGCTGATGTCCCATTCCGAGTGAACAAACAGCTGCGTGGGTTCATGATGATCGCTGCTTTTCTTAGACTGTGTAGAGCAGCAATCCACACAAATCAAGCAGCTGTATCTTCACTTCTTTCACTTGGAAAGGTAAATTAGTCCAATCAACATGCCCCTCACCTGTGGAGAGCTTGATTTGAAAAATCAGTTTGTACAGCACTATTCACTATTATGATTTAAAAAGTGAATTTACCATACAGTGAAGGCTGGTATAATACAGACAACAGAGTGCATTACATTCGTATTTAGTGTTTTTGGCAGCATACTCAACTTTACATGTTTCATATTGCCATAAACATATTGCTAAAAAACACAGTGCTTATAGATGATTACAGATTAGTCTTTAATTACAAAGGGACAGTCGTCTCTGCGTATAGGAACACCTCCTAAGAGAACACCCTTGTGGTGAAATGGATTTTTACCATTGTAAATGCTCATGCGTCATGATCCATACAATGCATATTTATTTATTTATCGATTCCTATTGTGACTGGTGATGAACTCCATCTAAGAGAACACTTCAGCTAAGAGAACTCTTCAGCTAAGAGAACTCTTCAGCTAAGAGAACACTTCAGCTAAGAGAACACTTCAGCTAACAGAACTCTTCAGCTAACAGAACTCTTCAGCTAAGAGAACTCTTCAGCTAAGAGAACTCTTCAGCTAACAGAACTCTTCAGCTAAGAGAACTCTTCAGCTAAGAGAACTCTTCAGCTAAGAGAACACTTCAGCTAACAGAACTCTTCAGCTAACAGAACTCTTCAGCTAAGAGAACTCTTCAGCTAAGAGAACACTTCAGCTAAGAGAACACTTCAGCTAACAGAACTCTTCAGCTAACAGATTTACTCATTCAGCTAAGAGAACTCTTCAGCTAACAGAACTCTTCAGCTAAGAGAACTCTTCAGCTAAGAGAACTCTTCAGCTAAGAGAACTCTTCAGCTAAGAGAACTCTTCAGCTAAGAGAACTCTTCAGCTAAGAGAACTCTTCAGCTAACAGAACTCTTCAGCTAAGAGAACACTTCAGCTAAGAGAACACTTCAGCTAACAGAACTCTTCAGCTAACAGAACTCTTCAGCTAAGAGAACACTTCAGCTAAGAGAACTCTTCAGCTAAGAGAACTCTTCAGCTAAGAGAACACTTCAGCTAAGAGAACTCTTCAGCTAAGAGAACACTTCAGCTAAGAGAACTCTTCAGCTAAGAGAACACTTCAGCTAAGAGAACACTTCAGCTAAGAGAACACTTCAGCTAAGAGAACACTTCAGCTAAGAGAACTCTTCAGCTAAGAGAACACTTCAGCTAAGAGAACTCTTCAGCTAACAGAACTCTTCAGCTAAGAGAACTCTTCAGCTAAGAGAACACTTCAGCTAAGAGAACTCTTTAGCTAAGAGAACTCTTCAGCTAAGAGAACACTTCAGCTAAGAGAACACTTCAGCTAAGAGAACTCTTCAGCTAAGAGAACACTTCAGCTAAGAGAACTCTTCAGCTAAGAGAACACTTCAGCTAAGAGAACTCTTCAGTTAAGAGAACGCTTCAGCTAAGAGAACACTTGCTTCCCGAGGGGTGTTCTCTTAGCCGTTGACGACTGCACTGATTTAATACATGGTTTATTCTTCCTTAATACATGGTTTATTCTTCCTTGCTTCACATGTTCTGTAAATTACAATGAATAAAAATCTCCATTCACTTAATCATGTCATCATAGAGGTCAAAAAAAAGTGTGTATAGTTGTATTAACCTCTAATCATATTACTTAAGTGACCAGCCTTAGGAATTAAACTTACAATATAATCCTCATTAGTTAGCTATTGTTGTTTTAACAACGTTTTCATTGTTGTTGCTTTTTTTCAATCAACAAAAGCACTTTTTAAAAAACAATATGATTACATTTTTTTCACAGAGAACTAAGTCATGACATGGAATGTTGCTTGGCATTATTATTTTTCACTTTGATATCACTCTCCACACGGAGTTAATTAAAGCAGTTAATTTAAAAAATCAGCTGTGTTTTTTATCGCGTAAACATTTTGCCTAAATATTACATTTTATCAGCTGTCATCAGCAAACACATTACAGCTAAGTCAACCTATTGTTAGTTGTGGAGACAGTGCTTCCCTTTAAACATCAGTCCAACACAATATGGCTTTTAAACACTGTGACCCGCTTTAGTTTTTCTCATCTTGCTTGATTCAAATGCCTCGGGTCTTCTCCCTTGAACTTTTCATTTGTGTTAACCCTTATCCTACTTGATGGTTTTATATCCAGTAACACACAAGCAATTTCGGCAACTCTGTGTGTGTTCAGCCAATGATATTGCATTTTCTAATCCCCTGATTTCACTCTCAATATTTATAAGTAGGAAGTATGGCTACAGACAAGTGGATGCATGAGGAAACTTTGCAATTGATCGAAAGGTAATCACCAGCAGAGGTAAAAGATGAACCAAACATATTTTCCTTCTCCAGGCAAGATACAGAGCTCGGAGGTTCTTCTGTTTGTCTTTTACCTCCACTGGGCCACACTCAAGTGTTTCTACATTTACATTTTTTTTTTAAATTTGGAATCGCCAGTTGTTTTTTAGCCCATTTTCTCCCCAATTTGAAATGCCCAAATTTAAACCTGGCCCACCGCTGCAACCCCCGTGCTGACTCGGGAGAGACGAAGACGAACAAAGGCATCCCTCGAAACATGCTGTCAGTCAGTCCGCTTTTTTCATTCTGCAGGCCAGACATGCAGTTACCCCAGAGCTACAGCGTCGGAGAACCACACAGCTCTGGGCCGCCTGTAGGCAGGCCTGCAGGCGCCAGGCCAGTCTACATGGGTCACTGGTGCGCGGTGAGCCGAGGACACCCTGGCTGACCTAAGCCCTCCCCACCCCAGGCAGCGTTCGGCCAATTGTGCGCCGCCCCCTTGGAACTCCCGTCCACGGTCTGCAGTAGAATAGCCTGGACCCGAACCTCCAGAATATAGGATGCATCCTGCACTCCACGTGGAGTGCCTTTACTGGATGTGCCCCTCGGGAGCCCCCTACGTATTTTTAAAACTATTCCAATTACTATAGCAGCTGCTGAAACATGTTTACTGCAAACAGACGCCATCTCAATATTTCTTAAAACAATTGCCAATTTTGCCAACTAGAATTAACAATAAAAATTGCCGGCTTTACAGTGGCTGTGGGCTCATCCTTAACCCAAGAAATCACCAAGCCATTGGTTGTTATTTGTTTGATCAGCCATGACTGTCAAGATGGTGGAGTCAAAAACTGGATCAAGAAGACCATCAAGAACATTCTCTGTGGTGGGTTGTGTAGGTGCAATTAAAGACTGTGAACCAAATATATCATCAGAGAAAATGTCTCCCTGGACATCAGGAACAGAAGGGCTGGATACAGTTGTCTGTTCCAGGCCGAAGATATCGTCAAAGTTGTTATTGGAAGTTGCTTGGGTAGCAGTTTCTGTGGAAGTGCTTCCAGCCATTGAAAAATCCCCAACACCAAAGATATCTTCTGGAAAAGAGTCCAAGCCTGTAAAATCAGCACCAAACAAATCAACATTCGACTGAGGCGCGCTTTGAATATTTGTGCTGAAAATGTCAAGAGTGTCATCCAGTGTTATTGTATTAACCTCTGCCTGCAAAAGTGAAGCTTGGCTTGGCTCAAATGGAGTGCTTCTACCTTCTGGCTGCTCACTTCCAACATTTAGATTGAAGATATTGAATTGATCACTCTCAGCAGAAGACTGAGCCGTCGATGGATTAGGGAGCACAGGTTCAGTACGGGTTCCAAATATGTCAAGATGATCTTCAATTGGTTTTGCAGAGGGTTGTTCCAATCCAAATGGGTTTCCTGCATTTTCAAAAGCTAGACTTTGAACACTATGTGTGGTCTCAGTTTGAGAATCAAGTGTTTCTGTATTTTCAGTGTTTCTGACATAGGTTTCTGTTTGTGTTAACACAGATTCAAGGGGAACATATGGATTTGTGGTGTCTGATGGACTGCTCGAATTAGGGCTTCCTTGGTCTGAGATATGAGTACTTGAATTAACATCTGCCTCCATACTTGGTACTGTTTTCTCAGTGTTGCTCACATCTTCTGTTAACTCAGGTTCGGGGGGTCCAAATGGATTAACAGTTTCGACTGGAGAACTATTTGACATATCTTGTACCAGGTTTGAATCAAGGCTACACTCGGTTTGATCTGGGGTAGATATGCTCAAATTGAAGTCAGTCTCCATACTTGTGAGGGTGTTGTTGAAGTTGGTTTCAGTTTGTCTTAACAGAGTTCCAGGTGCTCCAAATGGATTGGCAATTTCAGGTGGAGAAGTACTTGACATATCTTTTACCAGGTTTGAATCAAAGGTATGCATTTTTTGCTCTGGGGTAGATAAACTCAAGTCAGTCTCCTTACTTTTGATTGCGTTGTTGATGTTCCTCTCAGTGTGGTTGAAGTTGGTTTCAGTTTCTGCTAACAAAGGTTCAACAGATCTATACTGATTGATGTTTTCAGATGAGGAGCCATTTGATTCGTTTTCAATAAGGTTAACATCAATGTTTTGTCTGATTTGTTCTGACTCTATAGCCAAAGTATCCTGAGCTTCAGTTGGGGCTGAAGATCTGCCATGTTCATGTTCCTCAGCTGGGACGACATTCGTGTTATCCTTGTGGAGGATTTCCTCTTTTGGTTCAGCCTGCTCTTTGTCTTCAGCTTTCTTGTGAGCCTCTTTAGGACTATTAGTTTCATTTTCCCTTTCCTTCTTAGATTCTTTGCTCTGTTCTGTCGCGGACTGGAATAATTTGCCCAAGGCAGACCTGGGCTTTGCCTCAGGCTTTTTGCTTTCTGTTTGTTTCTTCTTGTCCATGTTGTCTTTGTTGCCTGGATTAAATAGCTTTAAGAAGGGGCTTTTTCCTAGATCTGTCGCTTTCGACCAGGACTCCTTCCTGGCGTGAGTCTTCTCATTCTCTTTGCCTTTAGAGACAGAGGTGCTCAAAGCATCAATCTTTTTAGGTGAGGACTCCGTTGCTTTCTCTGTTTTTTCACTATTTCCATTAACACTGGGCATGCTGTTGGTTACATTATTTTCTGCAATGCTGTCTTTCTCCTGTGAGTTGGGAGTTAATGAATTCTGTCCTGGAGTACTGGGTTTGCTGCCCTCAGGTGCATTATTGGAATCTGTATCCTTCAGTTCTGCATTTGACATGTCCATAACATCTGTTTTCGTTTCTGTTTTTCTTTTAAATGAGCTTTCGCTTTCATCACAAACAGCTGGACGGTTTACTTCACTATGAGAATGTTTCACTGAAGTTTCTTCTTTATTGTAAACTGATTGGTTTGTTTCTACTACTTTAGTAGTATTAGTAGTGGTTGTGGTTATGGGCTCTGATTGTATGAACTTGCTCTGAACAGAAGAGTAAGAGAGTCCCTCTTTCGTACTTCTATCAACCGTTTTCATGTGGGTTTCACTCAGATGATTGGTTTCTTCTGGTTCTGTAAATAATCCTGCTCTCACATTGAGAGAAGCTGGACTATGCTTAGCTTTCACTTTGGAACTGACCAGAGATTTAGGTTCCTTATTTGGGGTAGATGCCGCTGGGCTACTGTCTACTTCATTGCTCTGATTTGTTTTAAGTTTGCTTCTGTAGTTTTCATGTCCTGTATTCGAATTTCTGTCACTGTTAGTCACCTTCAACATGCTGTACTGCATAGTTTTATCCTCTTGGAAATTAACTGATTTGATCTTCTTACCTGAGAAAGACGTTTGCTCATTGATAACCGACTGAGGTGTTGTTGCTGATGCAGAGCCAGCGATGGCTGAAGCCAGCTTTGTGACAGGTGTATTCTTTGCAGGTGACTTGTTGTTCTTATTACTTGGAGAAATGTGATTTACCTTTGTAGGTGTGCTGTCTTGAAACATGGCAATCTTGGCTGACACTTCCCCTGACTTTGACGATACTCTCTGTGGTTTGTCAGGCACAGTTACTGCTGCTGTCTGTTTAACCTGCCCCAGACTGTTCAACTCTACCTCTTTTTTGGCTTGAGTGGGAAAAACGGGAATAGCCTTTTCTTTGCCTAAAATGAAGGGAGACAGAGTAAGTGTTTTGCTTACATCACTTTTTACCAACCTGGACAGGATCTTGTCTGTTAACTCACTCTCAGAAACATCTTTATTTTGTTCTAAAGCTAGCTTTCTGTCAGTAAATCCCCCCCTTGGCTTTATTTTTCTCAGTGTCTTTAGGTGATTTGTTTAACTTTTCACCTGCGTTTGTTGGTGGAGGCCAGCTGACTCTCAGCTTATTTCGGGGGTCTGATCTCTCTAACGTTTGGTTTTGTTCAGGTGTTGACAAGTCAGCTGGGGATGGTGAACCTTCAGAAGCACTGGGTTCCCTCTTTGACTCTTTGCAAGCCATTTCCTCATTATGTTCAGGTTCTGTAGGAAGCTGCACACTTTTCTGGAGCCACTGATCCTTGTGTTGCTTGCGTCCAAACCCCTCGTCATAATTTCCTTTCTCCCTGAACAGTTGCTGGTAGTGAAATATGCAGTAGAATTCCCCCTGAAGAGCAGCGTAATTGCGGAGGCTAAATAAAAAAAGAGTAATGGTGATTAAAAAACGGGATATGGAGCAAATCTTTTTTAGGTCCAAAGTTTCATTTTTTTAAAATTATATAATAAATATTGATTTCAAACAAGTCTGACTATAACAGTTACCTGGCTTGTGAGTCATTTTTTGTAATCAAATTCAGCCAAATGCTATGTTAACTGTAGTCATCATTTGAAAATGCAACTGTTTTGAAATGAAGAAAAAAGCATTTTTGGGATACCATGTTCTTGTTCTGATCCAGTACTATAAATAATAGGGATGTGCAGAGGAGCCATTGCTCAAACCCATACTCCTACTTGGAACTGCTTGGGCACTCCACCCTCCACCTTGGATCATACTCAGAAATGGACAGCGCTACAATCCAGAGCTCTATAAGGGCTGCATTTCTGGAGCTCAGAAAATGACCAGACACTGCTTTCTATATAATTTGACAATGATTTGATCATTTAAAAAAGTTAAAATGTGCATTTTTCTGTGTGAACTGAAGGACTTGAATGACTACATTAAAACATTATGGCACTCAGAAAGTTACCGTGACATTATCTGACAGTGCTATGACATTATCTGACAGTGCTATGACATTATCTGACAGTGCCATGACATTATCTGACAGTGCCACGACATTATCTGACAGTGCTATGACATTATCTGACAGTGCCATGACATTATCTGACAGTGCCACGACATTATCTGACAGTGCTATGACATTATCTGACAGTGCCATGACATTATCTGACAGTGCCATGACATTATCTGACAGTGCCACGACATTATCTGACAGTGCTATGACATTATCTGACAGTGCCATGACATTATCTGACAGTGCCATGACATTATCTGACAGTGCTATGACATTATCTGACAGTGCTATGACATTATCTGACAGTGCCATGACATTATCTGACAGTGCCATGACATTATCTGACAGTGCTATGACATTATCTGACAGTGCTATGACATTATCTGACAGTGCCATGACATTATCTGACAGTGCTATGACATTATCTGATAGTGCTATGACATTATCTGACAGTGCCATGACATTATCTGACAGTGCTATGACATTATCTGACAGTGCTATGACATTATCTGATAGTGCTGTGACATTATCTGACAGTGCTATGACATTATCTGATAGTGCTATGACATTATTTGACAGTGCCACGACATTATCTGACAGTGCCATGACACTATCTGACAGTGCTATGACATTATCTGACAGTGCTATGACATTATCTGACAGTGACAGTCTGTATCTATATCAGCAGATGCGGACAGGGAGTACAAATCATAATACTTGTTATGAATAATGGATGCTCGATGCTTGTTACTCGGCACACCCCTAATAGAAGCTGCATGGAAGCGACCCACATACAGTGCAGTAATGAGAGGGGCAGGACTGTGAAGCAGCACAGCAATCATGTTCAGAGCACTCTAACATGTTATTAAACCATTCACAAAGCAATAGATTATTAAATACTGCCAGTACATTTTAATACAGCACAGAGGAGCTGTATGCATGATTCAGTCTCACCTCAATTTCTTTTGGCAGTGCTTGCAGCAGAAACAGGAGTGATGGAATATGAATGAATCCGCTGCCATCCTCTCCATGGGGTACACAGGCTTAAAACAGGCAGAGCACATGTCCTGAACTGGAGACTGGAACTAGGATAATAATTAGACATCATTGTTATTAAAAATATGATAAGTAGCAGTAGCAGTATTTTTTATCATTATTATTTAAGCATAGAATCCAAAGAGGGCTTTACCGTCTGCTTGTATATTTAATTTCCATGTGAGAGTGTGAATGGAATGGAGTCAAATGTGGACCTTGATTAGCGGTCCAATTAATGAATTATTCAATTTGTTTTAAATGATGCAGGTGTATAAATGGAGAGTCTGTACTTCCAGTCTCATAGAGGCTGTGGCTTAGAAGGAGCTCCAGTAAGGGACAGGGGGTGCTGCTGCCAACAAGTATCCAGAAGTGTGAGTGTATATTGATATTATCTGTTTAAAAATGTCTCCATCACTTCTTCAACAATCCCAATATCACTGAGTAGTTTCATCACTACCATTCATAACTTGAAAAGGGCAGGAGAATATGATATTTTCTTATACAATGACATCTCCACTTTAATTAATCAATAACTCAGATCATGGGTTCTCATGTTTATGGGTCTTCGTGTTGCTGTAAGTATCCCCTGTTACAGTACAGCTGTTAAATATACTGCACCGCACAGCTGACCTGCCAATCATTCAGAAGGAATTCATTGCACCTTTGATCTTGTGACCTTTGCTCTGATGTTATTGTTTAAAGCGTACTGTACATTCCAAACGAAAAACAATGAACACATGAGCAACATTATATTACCATTGTAGAAAAACTGTACATCTGACAAATTGAAGCAAAATGAAGAGCATGACCAGTAAGATTATTGAAATTGTTTCGTTAGATACAATCACCCAATAAATACATGAAACAATAATTAAATAAAGTGACAGATGACATGGTCTTGTGTGAATGTGAAGTGTGGTTGTGAGCAGTCCAAACTGAGCTCTTGAGTCTTGATTCATAATGCTTCTTCAAACCCCCTGGGCTACACACTGCAACCCATGTTCAATTAAACTGAACCCACGTGAGGACTTTTTTTTAAGGGTCATTTTGTTTTTAACTCTCAAAACAAGACAAGACAGAAATAAATCTATATTCTAGCAAACATTTTTTTTTTAAAAGTGTCTTTAATTTATGAAAGTCTTGTAAGCTGCAAACCCTTTAGGGTACTCTCTACACACTCTCCATTATATACAGCTGTGATCATCTCATTTTAGGGTACTCCCTACTCACTCTCCATTATATACAGCTGTGATCACCTTGTTTTAGGGTACTCCCTACTCACTCTCCATTATATACAGCTGTGATCATCTCGTTTTAGGGTACTCCCTACTCACTCTCCATTATATACAGCTGTGATCACCTTGTTTTAGGGTACTCTCTACTCACTCTCCATTATATACAGCTGTGATCACCTTGTTTTAGGGTACTCCCTACTCACTCTCCATTATATACAGCTGTGATCACCTTGTTTTAGGGTACTCCCTACTCACTCTCCATTATATACAGCTGTGATCATCTCGTTTTAGGGTACTCCCTACTCACTCTCCATTATATACAGCTGTGATCATCTCGTTTTAGGGTACTCCCTACTCACTCTCCATTATATACAGCTGTGATCACCTTGTTTTAGGGTACTCTCTACTCACTCTCCATTATATACAGCTGTGATCACCTTGTTTTAGGGTACTCCCTACTCACTCTCCATTATATACAGCTGTGATCACCTTGTTTTAGGGTACTCTCTACTCACTCTCCATTATATACAGCTGTGATCACCTTGTTTTAGGGTACTCTCTGCTCACTCTCCATTATACACAGCTGTGATCTTCTTGTTTTAAACTTCATTATGAAGGACATGAATGGCAATTACATGGTCTCAATGTGTGTTGCTCTCTCATTTTTTATGTAATGGAGGAGAGGGTATAAAATGTTTTCAAGCTTTGCAGCATTAATATTGTTTCTGCATTTTTGTAATAGATCACCCCATTACTTCTGTAGTTCAGCAGTATGCACATGTATTACAACACCCCATTGCTTCTGTAGTTCAGCAGTGTGCACATGTATTAGAACACCCCATTGCTTCTGTAGTTCAGCAGTGTGCACATGTATTAGAACACCCCATTGCTTCTGTAGTTCAGCAGTGTGCACATGTATTACAACACCCCATTGCTTCTGTAGTTCAGCAGTGTGCACATGTATTACAGCACCCCATTGCTTCTGTAGTTCAGCAGTGTGCACATGTATTAGAACACCCCATTGCTTCTGTAGTTCAGCAGTGTGCACATGTATTGGAACACCCCATTGCTTCTGTAGTTCAGCAGTGTGCACATGTATTAGAACACCCCATTGCTTCTGTAGTTCAGCAGTGTGCACATGTATTACAACACCCCATTGCTTCTGTAGTTCAGCAGTGTGCACATGTATTAGAACACCCCATTGCTTCTGTAGTTCAGCAGTGTGCACGTGTATTAGAACACCCCATTGCTTCTGTAGTTCAGCAGTGTGCACATGTATTAGAACACCCCATTGCTTCTGTAGTTTTTATTTGTTGATGTATTTGAAATCAAACCACTGGAACTGAAAATCATGGACAATTGTCAATATAGGCAAATTAGTGATGGTCTAATTTGATTGATCATTTTAATAGGCCACACATGGTAATAAAAGAAAAGGAACATACAGCCACAAACGGTAAAATGCATGGATTTTATAGAAGTTGTTTGATGCCTAATTAAAGCACAAAGTGGTCTAACATTTTCACACATGAGTGCCTATAGTATAGTGTCTATTTCACTGATTACTGACTGAAAATTGAAATTTTCATACCCAGAAGTTTTCCTGCAGGTAAGTAGTTAAAGGGTATAAATGATGAACCTTGAAGTTTTCTAATAAATTTGCACACCTACTGTAATTTTATTACATTTTTATTGAGAATTGGTTCAGAGAAAAAGAAAACAACCAAAAAAAAACACAACATAATAATATATTTTTAAAGATTTAATAATATGTTTGTAATGATACAAAAGATACAGGAAAAGCTGCCTATAACATAATGAAAATCATCATGTTAGTCTATAAATAAAAGTTTACAGAACATATATTAAATAAAAGTAAGAAAGTATATGAAACACGTCAAGCAGTGAAACTAAAAAATTTACAGTATGATGGCATATATTTTAAAACAAATGAATATTTCAGAAGATTACATACATATTCTAAGGAATCTTCTAGTAGCCTGTGTGCTAAAGTATTATTAATGCAGATTTTTGCCTGCTTTTGGTGTACCAAACGTAACACACACCATGCCGCCTTCATTGACTCTGTTTTCTGCTGAGTGGCGAAGGGGTCTTTTCACAAGAGGGGATGTCATGACTTCATACACAGCTGGGTTGGCAACCACCTCGTATGTGGAGGAGGTGTTCATTTCTGACTGCTTGGTGACAGTCGTGGAGGTCTTGGATGTAATTATCTTGTTCCCAAAACAATCAGTCTCTTCGTATTTTTCGGTAACGGTCTTTGTGCCAACTCTTCCTGCGGCTTCGGGAACCGTTTTCAACTCAAGCACGCTTTTCTGTCTTCTTGGGTTCAGTGGGCTGCATACATTGTTCAGGGTTGCCTGCTGCAAAGGATCTGAATGTCGGCTGACGTCACCATTTCTAGGCTCACACCCTGCGGGCCTTGTATTTGAAGAGTTACTTTGTGGTAAGTCAGCCGCACCTTGTTTTTCAGACGTTGCCACCTTCGTTTTTCTAGCGGCTGACTGAATTGAGATATAAGAAGGTGATGATGGAGAACTGGCTCGGGGTTTACTGGTTGGGATTTCTAGTGTTGGCTTTTGCACCTGGTCTGACTTCCCCCACAACACAACATCTTCTTCCTTATTTCTTCCTGAGACCTGCTTTGTATTTTCCGTTTCAGCTTTGTTGGTGCTGATACTAATCTTCCTAATATTACTGGAGGAGGATGAGCATTGCTCGGTTCCCAAAGACTCTTTGAATAGACCCGAGAGCCCATCAATGTCAGACTCCGATTTCAAATTAGAGACAGAAAATAAAGCCTTCCTAATGGATTCCTCTATATCCATAAGTCTTGCTAACGTTTGCTCCTTCAGGTGAATTATTTCCGCACTTGCCCTTTCAAGATCCTCAAACACAGAAGAAGTGCTTTCTGTATCATCTTTCTTTGGCTCAATCCTTTCAACCTTCTTTTGCTCTTTCGGTTTAATCTGCCTGACCTTGTTGCTGGGAACCACAATCCATTCAGGTACGTTCTCAAACAACTTCTTCAGTGATCTCACATCAACCTTAAAAGTCTCCCCTTCAAATTTCTCAACTTTTGACAGAATTATCTGAAGTTCCTCCCGTTTCCTCAAGTTTTCAAAAATATCCATCGCTGCGCTGACGTTTCCTCTTATTATTTCATCCCTGTGGAATGACAGCCTTTGGCGTCGCTCATCTTCAGTCTCTCTTCCAGTTTTCTTCTTTCTTAAAACGACTTTGTTTTCTTGTTGCTCAATCTGTTCTTCAGGCTGGCAATTGAAGCTCACCTGCACTGATGGTGTATGGATTTCAGACTGAATCCTGGAGCCTTGCTCAGAGCTCGTAGCTTCAGTGGTACGCTGTCGAGCCTGGTTATACGTCTGTTGTGTAATGGACTCCTCTTGTTCTGTGCATCTTTTTCCCTCTGACGTACACATTATGTTAGTTGCATTTGCTTGGGAGATCTTTACTTTCTTTGGCAATGCAGGAGCAGTCACAAAGACCCCTTTATTTGTTTCACCGGGTGGGCTTACGTGCACAGAACCAGTCTTCCTTCCTCCAAAGCTCTGAAGAGCAGTTTGAAAACTCTGATGCATTTCATTTGCGGTTGTGCTATCATCAGAATAAGATGAATAAGGCATAAATCCTTGCATTTCTTCTGTGGCTTGGGTTTTGTGGGGCACATGCTCAATCTTCTCAGTTACTTCACCACGGGTCTCAGGGTTTACAGTTGAAGGCTTCTTCTGTGTCAGCTCTTTATTTGAAGTATTGTCTTTGCTTTGGCCTTCCTTCCTGTGTTTATACTTCTCCTCTGCTAGCTGAAGTGGGGTTTTAATTACTTTTTTGGTACTAACAGCTGCACTTCCAGTGACACACTGAACCCCAGACGCCTCACAGTGCATCTCCATGTGTTTGGAGTTCCGTGAAACCTCTGCATGGAAAGACTCCTTTTCAGATGTTTCTACAGATTTGGTCATTGAGGTCTCCTGATAGCACAAAGGCTTATGAGGTAAAGCAGGTGGAATGAACTTTGCTGGCAGCTGTCGTTGGGCTTTTGGAGGAATTGTTGGAGCTAGCTGGTCTTCTCTAAGATGCTTTGGTGGAGGAATAGGTCTCTTTGCTTGTGCAGCAAAGGAGCCTGCAGCTAAGTGTTCTGGTTTTGGTGGAACAGCTGGCTTAGGGGATGATGCTTTTTCACAAGTCTTGAGAGGGAGAGGAGGAGGGATCTGAGAAACTCTTTGTTTCGCCAATGTGGAAGAATCGGTAGAGTCGTTAGTTTTGTTTTCCTTACAGGTGTGGGTTACAGTCGCATCACTCAGTGTTGTGGAAGAATCGGTAGAGTCGTTAGTTTTGTTTTCCTTACAGGTGTGGGTTACAGTTGCATCACTCAATGTTGTGGAAGGCTGCCGTTCTCTGTCAGTCACAGCAACTGGAGAAGGAAGCTCAGTGTCAGATGGAGGTACTGAAACTACAACAGATTCAGTGTCGTTTTTCTTTGTGCTAACTGAATAAGACTGTCTTGAATTTTTGTATATCATAGCTGCTTTATAGTCTCCTTTAGAAACATTAATGCTAGCTTTCTCCAAAGACTGAAGAGTTGCGTGCAAATCACCTCGAACAACATCTTCCTTATCTACTGCTCTCTGCCCTGCTGCAGCATTCTGCAGAGATTTAATAGCAGCCTTTACATCTCCTCTTACAGCAATATCTTGTTCTGCCTTTTCTTGTGATGACTGCATATCATAATCTGAGTTTATAAAGGGATTGACAACAGCAGCCAATGGCTGTGAAACCCCATCATAAACATTATTATCTGCACTCTTTGCAACTTCACTCTGCTGGCAAGCTCCAATGGGATGAATCTCCACAGAATCACTGACCTTTTGTTGTGCTGACGTTATCTTCTGCTGGCTTTTGGAGGACACAGTTGATTCCTCTACCCTTGTCACACTGCTAAGTTGTTTCTTTTGCTCAACAGTTTCTTGCATCTGCATGGATGTCTGCACAGTCCTTGTATGCTGGACACTGGTCTTCTGTTGAGCAACGTGTTGAGTGTGCTGTTCTCGATGGGCTTGAGAAACTGCATGGTGCCTCTCTTGGACATGGTGCTGGACAGTTTTTGCTTCAGCTGTTGCCTGGCGGAGGCGTTGCATTGCTGCCTGAAGATCAGAACTGTGTGCATCTTCCATTACTACACATGTTGCTGCTTGATTGCCCTGCTCTATGTCATGCTTTTCTGCACAGGTATCTCCTGTAACAAGCACTACAGTCTCATTCCCATTTGTAGTGGAACCTGTTTCCTCCAGTGGGACTGTTATATCATATATTGTTCCAGGAACAATGATTTCACGTTCCAACTGCTTGCTCTGAATCTTTGCACGCTCCAGGGACTGCAGTGTTGCCTTAATGTCCCCAGAAACAATTTCCTCTTTTTCTACAACAATTGGCTGACTCATTGCCTGTCCTAGTGACTGCTTAGCAGCAGTGATGTCCCCACGTAAGATTTCTTCTTTCTGAACACTGCTTTGCTCTGACACATTTTCGGACAAGAACACTTGTTTGGTGGACTTAATGTTCCCTGGCACTATGTCCTTGATTGATTTCTGTACCTGCTCTTTATGTTGATGGAGGTGCCTTTTAGCTCCCTCCACATCCCCTTGAACAATTTCAATCTGTTCCTTGGGAGGAGAATCAGTATCATCCTCACAGGTTTCCTCCTGAAGGTTTTTCAGATAGTTAAGGTCTCCCTTCTCAATGCAGCTCCTATATAAGTGAACGTTTCCTTTCTCACTTTGACCCAGCGTGACTGAGGCAGCAGTCTTGTGCTCTTGTGTTGTAGCCAGAAGACTGCCAATGGTGGATTTCACATCACCTTTGACGATCTCTTGGCTTTCTGCCCTGCTTTCCTGGTGACTGAAGAGAGAATAAATGGTCATTTCAGCATGACCCCTTTCGGTTTCTTGGATTAGGATTCCTTTTGTCACAGATGTATCTTGGCTGAGAAGGTTGTCAATAGCTTGAGCTACATCTGCCTTTATCAGCGCCCCTTCAGTCTTTGCACTGGACTGTTGTTGGCTCACAGATAGCTCTAGTTTTGTTACTTGCACATTTCCCTGTTCATCCTCTTTAAGAAGAATTCCCTGGGGCTCTACGTTTGTCCTGTGCAGCAACTGCAGCATTATTCCTTTAATGTTTCCTTCAATGACCTCTTCCTTCTGAATCACTGGGCCCTGGCTCTCTATTAGCTGATACTTTGCCATTTTTACACTTTGACATTTGTTGGCTTCAATAACAATACCATGGGACCGTATTGCGTTGAAGTTGAAGAGACAATGTAAAGTCTTTCTCACGCTCTCCACCACCATTTCCATAGTTTCAGTGGTACTTTCTGAACTAAGTTTATCAAGGGGTGTTGACTCAAATAGCCAGGTTGTACTTTTCACATTTGCCCCGGGCATTTCTTCCAGAATCTTGACACTGGGTTCAGACTCTTTGAGAGCATCTAATGGCTGTGTTTCAAACAACCATGTAGACCTCTTTACATCTCCTTTCTGATTGTCTTCTCTGTGCACGGTTTGCACAGATGCACTTTCCTGGAATTCACCTTTCAGGGTGTCGATGGGATGATTCTCAAACAGCCAGGTTGAGGTCCTGACATCCCCTTGTTGAACATCACTCACGCTCACCATTCGCACATACTTCTTTTGGTTGACATCTTGAGATTCAAAGAGTTGTTTGTTTAACTGTACATCCCCCTCTTGGACATCTTCAACGGTCTTCACTGGAGGCTTTTCTCCAGTGGTGAGGGAATCCAGTGGCTGTGTCTCAAACCTCCATCGAGCTGTTTTAACATCACCCTTCTGAACGTCTTCCTGTGTGACAGCACGGATCACAAAAATCTCATCCTGCTGCTTAATGGCGTCTAGCGGCTTTGTTTCAAACATCCACCTGGCACCTCTTACATCCCCACTCATGACCTCCTCCTTCTTTACTGTGGTGACTTCATGAAACTGTCCTTCTTTATCTCTGATTGCGTACAGAGGCTGGGTTTCAAACAGCATTGTACAGGACTTCACGTCTCCCTTTTTCAGCAGCTCCTCAGTGGGAACTGACTTGCATTCCATCACCTTGTCCTCATTGTGAATTTGGTCCAAGGAAAAGGTTTCGAAAATAAACTTTTTATTGCCAACATCTCCACCTTTAACATCACTTAAGATGTGCCTGTTTTCACTGGTCTCTTCAACTTCTTTAATGGTATCGATGGGACGGTTTTCAAAAAGCCAGGTAAACTTATGAACCGATCCAGACTGGATGCTTTCATCTTTGTCTTCAGCTTCTGTGATTTTTACAGAGGCTGTACCTATTGTGTCAAGAGACTTTGTTTCAAAGATTTCTTTTACTCGAGATACATCTCCTGATTGGACATCCACTTTGCTAACATATCTAACACCTTGCTCAGCGAGACTGTCTAGCGATTCCGTTTCAAAAAGATGTTTTACTGTTTTCACGTCGACGGTCTTCACATCGTCTTGATAGACATTGCATACCTTCAAATACTGCTCGGAAGTTTCTTTTATGGCGTCCAAAGGTTGTGTCTCAAAGAGCCAAGTGTGGGATTTCACGTCAGCTTTCGGTATGGTTTCTTCTTCTTGTTTCATCTCAGATTTCTCATATAAAATATCCATGGGTTGTGTTTCAAACAGCCATCTGCAGGTCCTGACATTCCCCTTTTCTGATACTTCCTTTTTGACAGATGAGTGTTCCGTCGTGGGATTGATTTGGTTATGGATGCAGCCGAGTGGCTGAGTCTCAAAAAGCCATTTGGCTGTCTTGACATCCCCAGCTTGCACTTCTTGCCTGGTGATGCCTTTGATGATCTCAACTTTCCCTGCTCCTTCCTCAAACTGATCCAGGTACCTTGTCTCAAACATCCACTTGTAGTTTTGGACATTCCCATTGATAACCTGCTCCCGGCTTACTGTGGTCACTTCATGGTAATTCCCAGTGCTGTCCTGAATTGCATACAAAGGGCTGGTCTCAAACAAAGCCTTGTTGTCCTTGACGTTTCCAGTCATCAATTCTACCTGCTTGGCAATAGATTCACTCTCAGTATGCGAAATGCTGCTCAGAGGAATCGTTTCAAAAAGGTGCTTATAAGATTTAACATCACCCTTTTCTATCCCTTGGCCATTGGAACTGCTCTCTTCATGAGAAGCCTCTTTGCAAATACTATCCAGAGTGCATGTCTCAAAGACTTCTTTTCTTTCCTTCACTGTTCCCCTTTCATCCTCAGTAACAGTCACTTTCTTCAAACGTCCCACTTCAAAGCTGTCCTTAAGGTTTTCCATAGGCTGTGTTTCAAACAACCACATGGTTGATCTCACATCCCCTCCAACTATCTCTTCATTGGAGGAAGTGTCCTTTGAACATTCCCCTTTAAGTGCAGCTAGTAGCTGGGTCTCGAAGAGAATGCGTTTGTTATCAACATCAGCCCTTTCCACTACCTCTGTGCTTGCTTGGAACTTTTCCTCTTGGATGCTTTCATGGATGGTGTCCAAAGACTGAGTCTCAAACATCCATCTTTTCTTATCAACCCCTCCCTTTTCTGCCTCTTCCAAGGAGATTCCCCTAATGATCCTGACCTCCGATCTGTCCCTGTTTATTAAATCCAAGGGCTGAGTCTCAAACAGCCAGCGTGCTGTCTTGACACTGTCGCTCTGAATTTCCTCTCTGCATATGGACTTGATTTCATAAATGTTCCCAGTGCCATCCCTAATGGCGCAGCAAGGCTCTGTTTGGAAGAGCTTCACGGTTTTTTGAACATCCCCTTTCTGTTCCTGTATTTCAGATCTCAGCTTCAGGATGTTGCGATCTTCCACAGAGTTGCAGCGCCCCAGTGCATCTAAAGGACAGGACTCGAACATAAGCCGTGCTCCTTTCACGTCTCCTCTTTGCATGGGCTCTTTAAGCACCGCTTCCACCATTTCATCTTCCTCTGGGTACAGTTTGTTTAAGCAGTCCAGAGGCTGGGTCTCGAACAGCCATGTAGCCGTGTGAACGGCCCCTTTTACTTGCTCGTTCTCGCATGCTGTTTTTGAGGTGGAGAGTAGGTGGGTGCTTTGTTCAGACTGGTGTTCAAATAGGGAAGAGGTGCCCTTCACATTTCCACCCGGGACAGTTTCGTCCTCCAGCATCTTTTTAGTAGCATGGTGCTCTCCAATGGAGTCCAACTTCCAGTTCTCAAATATCCAACGCATGGACTGAACCTCCCCCTGAAGCCCAGCTTCAGCAGCTGCAAGGGCTTGGATTTGATCTGAGTTCATCATATCCTCCAGCTCCTTGCTCACAACCACCTCTAGTTTGTTTCTCAGCTCAGGGTGCATGTGCCTGTAGAGCCTCTTCAGCTCGTTCTTCTGTTGCTGTTGATAGAAAGTGCAGAAGGTTTCTTTGGGAGGGGGTACTGGTATGAAGCTTGGGTCCTGCTCTGCAGTTGGGGCCAACCCTTCCTGCTGGGGTCCAGGTGGTGGAGGGGGCGGCAAATCTTCTTCCAGGTTATGACCATTTGTTGTTTTTGAAACCTGTATCTGTTTGGTGTTCTCTGCCATCCTGGAGGAAAGAAATACAAATATTCAGGTTCTTTTTGTTTTTCTCTGTTGTATTACTAAGGTTAGTAATAATACAAAAAGAACAAGTAATCATGCAGAAAGCAAATTATAAAACTCATACCTTTTCTTGGGAGCGAGGCACAACACAGAAACCAGGTACAGATGTGAGTAGCACTTCAAACCATCTTCAAACGTGTCAAAGTTCAAAATGTTAGCAGAACTCCAAAGCAGTTAGTGATGCAGTCCCTGCCACTACCCCAAATGTATGTATTATACAAGGCTTGAATGAAGATACAGGAGTCAAAACATTACAATTAATGTGTGGTAATTCAATTCACTAGAAACCATTTTAATGTATACATTCCCTGAAAAATTGTACAAATGCTGTACAATTGCTCAGTTACTTTGCAATAAGACGGCATGCTGTAATTACTGTAAGAAGTAGTTTCAGTGTCTTACATGGAAATACGGTAAGTTATTTTACCTTGACTGCGATTCCAGTCTCCCTTTATGAATTATTTTTCCTAGACCTTTTTTGAGGTCTTCAGTGTTGACATTTTTTTTAAAGTTATAACTGGTACTGTATTTAATGACTTTTTACGAAATTTAAGCCAGTCTCATAAAAAGCCCTCCACTAAACAAGCGATGCTGAAAAGTTATTTTTTTCCCCTTGTTACTTACATTGTATTTTAATCAAATAAAAAGCAAAAGTGCAACATTAACAAGGCTGGAACAAGTGAGTTAGCACCACTGCACACACTGTTACACTTAAATGTGATGAGTCCAGTTTGAATCTTACCTTCCTTGCTTTAGAAGTGTTCTCAGAAACAATAGCACTATCCTGTGTCAAAACAACCTGCGGGAAAAACATTTACATCTGCATTTCAGTTTTTCGGCTTTTTCTTTCACATTCTCAAAATCATTGCTTGGATATTGAAATGAACAATGCTATTTTATTCACTACTGTAATTTACATGATAAACTAAGAAACAGACACCAAGGAATTATATTGAAAGTAAAGTCAGCTAACAGAATAATTCTTGAATCATACTGGTTGTGCATTTCCATTAGCTACATTAGGATACGCAGTTTTTAGAGAAATGCCTTTTATAGCAAGCATGGATTTTGTGTTTAAGAATCAGGTACTACTTTAGGTTAAAGGAAGTTCTCAATTTCTATGTCTTTTTTTCAGGTTATCTCTTACAATGCAGTTCCTGTGCTATGTGTTCTGGGTCAAAGCATGTTACTGATTGGAAAGCATGTCAGTCAATAGGGGAAGCATCTTGCCGGTTTATCACAGGAAAGAAGCCATTGCAGGGAAGGAGGCAATTTCACCCTCCAGGTGACCAAACAAGTGCAACACTAACTGAAAGCAGGGCTTACAAAAGAGATTTCTCTGACCAAGTGTGGCACCATATATCAATATAACAAATACATGTGTACTGTAACATAGGGTCTTTCAAAACTGAGACCTATATAACAAACAGAAGCACACAACAGATATGCTTTATGGGAAAAGATTGTTAGATATACTCATTTTAAAGCGGAAGGAACACAACGCCACTTTTGTCAGGAACAGTGGCTTGAACCCTGGTTCCAGGAGACCGTGGCTTTGTGTTCCCTTAGCTTTACTGTTTCATTGACACATGATTGTGGGACATGGCACAGGTTGCCAATGTAAAGCTGCTATTTACACTTCCATAATGCAGATAACGAGCTACTTTAAAGGTCATGTTCTAAAATGAGAGTGATCTTAACAGAATAGAAACAGAGCAGCCTTATCAGAGAAGGTGTGATAATGGAATGACTCCGATAAGAAAGTGCAAGTCTATTTAAAACGCTTGCCACTTCAATGCACAAGCTTATTTAGGGTTTGACACATTGGAATGTGTACGGTTTGAAAATAAAGATTATGAATATTGTGAGCATCCTTGCAGCATGAAGTCATACATATTTGCTTGTGGGATACCGAGATGACTGGGCATTTGATGACACTACTTAACATTAGCTCTTTAAAGCTCTTTAACCCCCTTCAAGGCCTCTGTGCCACACGACATTTCTGAGTTTGAACTGAAACGAGGCGCGGTGGAAACAGTCGGAGGAATGGCAAGTGCTTACCGGCTTTACAGGGCTGGCTCTGGGGCTCACAGCTGCTGTTCTCGACAGGTAGCGATCAGATCGCTCTTTCACAGAAGGCACGGGTTTGTCGAGGTCCTGGTCAGCTGTGCAGCTCGTGGCTCTGGGTTCTGAAATCGATGGCCTCTTCTCACCTGAAACACACATATATATCATTGATTCATGTACTGTATATCCTTGATTCATGTATATCAAAGCTTCTTTTTTATAAAAAAGATGCTGGCCAATGCAAGGCGCTTTGCATATTAAAGAATGTCTCTTAAAGTCATAAAATAATTCTTAGCAATGGTAAACCAAGCATGCATACCTAGCTTGATTGTTGATATGCAAATATATAATTCAACAACTAGATTATTCATTTCATTATTCATATAATTACACCCTCATCAGGACAAGCAGACGTTGCAAAATGACTCTGTTAATGTAAAAACAAGCAAGCTTCAGCAGTCCTGAAATCCAGCCTGATCTTCAAAGCATTGTGTTGCTCTATTGGGTGGCAGCGGGGGTAATCAATACTGCCATGTTCAGATCATTAAAACTGACCCCCTGGCCTCTGACCTGTACGACTCCCTCCTTTCACTAAATACAAACACAACTGCTGTTTTTAAATAACTAAATGTGTCCCAATGTGTTTAGCAGTCACCAAGGGAAAGGGTTTTCTAGAATCGCTGTATTTACTCAGTTTTAAAGTGCATAACAGAACCTGTCTTCTGAAATGCCTCTATCTTTCTGAATGACATCTATCAGTGATAGAACGATAAGAACAACAGGATGTGGTCTTTTATCTGTTTACAACTGCTTGTGCAGCAGAAATGTGGGCAGTGCATCCATGCAAACCCCATGGGTGGGAAAACACTCAGGCCCTACTTGAACAGCTGATCTCAGAAAGGCTTTCCTTTATTCACTTGCAATCCCTTTACTTATTAGTTTATCTGATTGTTCAGTTGTCCAAAAACTATGTACAGTAAACAAACTGGCAAATAGTGAATGAAAGAAACAAAGTAAACAGTACAATCCTTTAAATAAATTTCTACATTTGGGGGGAAATAATTGCTGATTATACCAATTGAAATTTGTAAAGGCAACTTTAGTGATGAACGACCAATGCCAACATCCGATATTATACTGTTCTCTACCATGTGTAATGGGTAGTGTTGTGTGATACACTGCCATTGCGGACTGTGTACCCTGTCGGTGAGATGAGAGGAGGTTAGAAGGGCTCTTTTGCATTGTGGTTAAGACGCTCGCTTGTGGTGTGTGGGGATGCTGGATCACACCCAGCCTCTGCTCTGTTACACATCCACAAACAAAACATCCGAGACATACAGTCTGGACAGCGTTCAGCAGTAACAATCCCCCAGCCAACCGTATAACCCAGGTTAGCTCAGCTGTAGATCACCCTCCATCAGCAGCCAAAAAATGTGTGAAAGGCTTAGCTCTGAAACCACCAGCAGTAAATGAACAAGGGCATCATGAGAAGGGCATGTCCTTTCCTGTCGTGTGCGCTTGCCATGCGGGAGATAGTCTAATCCAAACTGGAAATGCTTCGGATGTGACATTTATTTCTTAGCACATGTTTTGACAAAACAGAAGTTTGTCTTGAGAAGAAGTGACTACAATAACTTTACCCTCTCTCAAGAAAACTCAAACTATATATTAAATCCATATATAATGATCAATATCAATACACTACCTTTTGCTGAGCTGAATTGATTTGCATTTTGCGGGCAAATCAATCAGATTCGAGATAAATTTCTTAACATTTCTACTCATGTGTGGATATGTATCACATCTGTACCAGGAGCTCCTGCTGTATCTCTGGTTAAACTTGTGCGACACTAAGCCAATCACATCTTTACACACATGTGACTTCCTACTGCATACTGTGTTGCATTTGAGCAGGGGTATCCAATCACAGCTCTGGAGGGTCTGGATAGAGGTTTAATTGGTTCAATTGAACAATTTAGACCCGGGATGGAACAAAGACCAGGACTGGAAGGGCCACCCCTTTGGCCAGCCCTGCATTAGAGCCTTTAAGGGCAAGCTGCCTTACAGCAAGGGGCATCTACTGTACCTGAAACCAGAGGTGGGGTCAATTCCTGTTCTTCAATTCCAATTCCAATTCCAGTTCCAATTCTAATTCCAATTCCCTTTTAATCAGTTCTAACACATCATTGATCAAATTGCAATTAGCAGTTTGCTGTTAAAATGAATTTCTCACAGTGGCAAAAAATGACTTACATTGAAGACACTTTAGTCAATTACACTGGCTTCCAATGAAAGTAGTTGAACAATCACAACAATTATGTCTCTAAAATGTCAATTCCAAAGTGTGCCAGACCTACATGGAAGAGTGTTTTTTGTTTTCGTTTTAGTTTTAGTTTTTTTACACTAGAATTAGCAAAAACAGCTCGCCCAATTGCAAAAACTAGAGGCTAATAAGTAAAGTGTAGCTCGTCCCTGTTTTTATGCAGTAAGCTCACAGTGGACAAAAGGGCTGGTGCACACTGGCGCCACTCACACGGCTGGTCTTCTGCATTGATACAGATGGATGAACATGAAGAATAGCTGCACAGAACCCCATGTAAGCTGAGTCGGGGTTATGACTGCAGCTATATCCAGATCCAGTGCATGCGGCTTTTCTTTTGTGATGCCAGTGTTATAAGAAATCAAAATCGGTTCCATTCAAAATTTTACAGATTTCTAAAACACATTCACATGTTATATTAGCTTGATTGCCTAGTCAAATACTCGCATTGTGTTATGTATATATGATTATTCTGCATCGGATTGCTTGTGTAACAGCGTTTCTGTCTGACAATAATATGTGTGTACCAGTGTGTCTGTCTCACAATAATATGCATTGAATTTTGTTTTTTTAGGTTTAAGGTTCTTGCTGGTTCCTTATATCTTATCAGTTCATGCGTTGTAGGTCAGTTTCTCTCACAGTGCAATGCAAGGGAAGCATTATTGACCGCTATATTATTTGAATGGAGAGTATTTTAGGGGTATACTATGCTGTATCCTAATCAATATACTGTAAGGTACTGGTATTTAACACAATGCTGTGTAGCTGTTGTTAACAGGCTACAATCCTGTATCCAAGGAGTCCCCTCTATATCAGGTGGTGCTTTACATAAGTTCCTGGTATGTGCTGCTCATTGAGTGCTCCTGCAATTGTCTGATGGAATGTATAGGCGCTATTTGAAGCTCAGCTATGTGAGGAGGTTTCACTCAGAGACAGCTGTTCACAAGACGCAGTTGGTGCTATAACACATTTCAGTTTTAGAATGACAACCCTGCCAAAGCATTGTCTGCCTTCTCTTGCCCTGCTGAGGAATTTCAATTGGGCTTAGTTCTGGAAAGCATGAAACCAGCCCTGTCTAAAAATGCTGACATAAAATACTTTGCATTACAAGATCACCATACTAATTGTACTGACCTTTCTGTGTGGCCGGACAAGTTATATCTTAAAATGGGATAATAATGGGATATTTAAATTCCTTCTTATGCCTTTATGCCTTTCTGATTAGCATAACAACTTTCTTGCAAATCCCTTCTTGTTTTTACAGTCTGTAAACCCATATGTCTTTTGCCACCACACTGCAGGTTTGCTTCATGTGCAGCAGCTATTAGGATCCCACCTGACACCTCTGAGAATCTGAGGTGCAGCAAAGGAAATTTCATGAACAGTGGCTTGAAACCTGGTTTCAGGAGACCGGGAGACCTAGTTTGAGGCAACTTTGCTGTATCAAACCCCAAGTCTCCCCTGGTGTGCCATGGAGTGGCCTGAAACCTAGTCTCCTAGTTCTAAGCCGATCATTGGACTTATTGTTTATCGAAATAATCTATTTTTTTAAGTAATTGATCCGCTGTGACATATTTAAATGTCTTTTAAATGCTGGTGTTAATATTGTCAGTAAAGACAGTGGAATAAGGTCTGCAAAAGACAAGAGGCCTGCTTTTTCAGTTAGGGAATCACAGCAAAATCAGTAAACACCCACGACAACAACCAAACTACTGTAACAAACAACATAGGCTCATTCGTAAAGTTAGCCCCTGACTTTACTGTTCATTATTTCAGCCTACTTCAGAACTGCCATTAATACACAGACACAGTACTGGCTCTCATAGCCAAGCCTTCATAATATTATTTAGAAAAGGAAGTAATAAGATAGCTTCTCACTTACAAAAGCGAGCCCCCCTTTTCGTCAGTTATTTCTTCTTGTCCTAGAGGAATGGTTGTAAATGTCCCTTTAGTTCTCTGCTGGTCTCTTGCTGTGTGTACAGGAGCCCTGTTCTGCAATCTGCTCTGCGTCGCTTTGTGTTTTCACTCCCCTGGTTTTGTGGCAGCTGGTTTTATCACGGCGCAGCAGCTATGTTGGGAGGATGAAGCCAGTGCTCTATTTTTGGAGTGCTGGGTGGCTGGTATTCCATCAGGCTGAGTCAATCACTGATTGTGGAAATCACCAGGGACTGGGGGCAGCCTTACTGCCCTTAAGTGAGTGGGATGCCACTGGCACCTGTTCACAAGACACGACCCACCCCTAAGACTATGACATCACAGGGTCCTTGGCCAATGGATGCACAGAGCTCCCAAATCACATCTCTGTAATGTATTATTATTAGTTCTGATGCCTCAGTAACATACGGAATGAGACCTTCATTACAGAGCATGATGTACCTTTCCTGTAAACGAGCTGTAATGGGCTTAATATATAGTAACAGCATCATCTTCACTTCTCTGTGAACTACTTCCCAATAAATCCTTGTTCGGATGGTATTTGGTATTAAAATACTGTGTATCCTTCTGTAATGATTATTTATTTAAATTTTCAGAACATTTAAAACAGCTTGTGTTGTGGAGTTCGAGAAGTTGCAAGAACTTTGAAAAAAAAATGCATGCATTATATACATCGTTAGGAAGTTTAACGTGGTACAATTATGCACGCAGGCATGTCTGCAAGCACGTGTTAACACTAGTGGTGTGCGTGAGGTAGACATAGAACTGAGGTTTTGTGGATATAACTAACCCTAACCCTAACCCTAACTGTTATAAAAATACACAAGCAAACTTGCACTTTATTAGAAAATAATCATAATTAAACACAAGCAAACTTTGCCTGCGTTCTTGGTCTGTTCTATTAGATCTATGCAGCAGTGTGGAGTAGTGGTTAGGGCTCTGGACTCTTGACTGGAGGGTCGTGGGTTCAATCCCCGATGGGGGACACTGCTGTTGTACCCTTGAGCAAGGTACTTTACCTAGATTGCTCCAGTAAAAACCCAACTGTATAAATGGGTAATTATATGTAAAAAATAATGTGATACCTGTATAAGTTGCCCTGGATAAGGGTGTTTGCTAAGAAATAAATAATAATAATAATAATAATAATAATAATAATAATAAATAACATATGTTTTCTCCTTCCAAGAATTATTAGTCAGTGAATAAGAACATGTCTCTCAGTGGGGTCTATTGTAATGTCTTACAATGTATAGTCCTGATGTCACTGTATGCGCTGTTGTATGTGGCAGTGCAGTGTGGGTCAGTAAATCATCCATGGAGGGAAACCCAACTGGCTTCATTTAGGAGTAAAGAACTTCGGCTAACACGTGACATTAATTACTGTGTATTTACATAGTTGTTACTCAGTAAATACATGTGTACTTACACATAATTACAATGTTATTATGCATAGTTACAATGTACTGAAAGAGTAAGTATCGGGGTTCTGAAAAATATAGCGTTACACGTCCCCACGTGTTGCTACAACTGTTTAAATAATGGACCTGTCATTTTTCTTTTCATTGTTAACATCCTGACAATTTTTTACACTTAGAACTTGTCTGTTTCAAAGCTCTTTTCAGAATGTCTGCTCCAGTGCACTGATCGTGTAAGGATTATTGCCCACATTGTCACACAAGTAACAAAGCAATAACGATCCATGATGTGGTACGGAACAGAAAAGCCAGAGCACTTGTTGTTATGTTGCTCTTCCTGCAGTGACTTAGAGGACAGATCTCAAACCCCAGTGCACTGGAGCAGACACTCTGAAAAGAGCTTTGAAACAGGCTTTAAAGTTCTAAGTGTAAAAAGTTGTCAGGATGTTAACAATGAAAAGAGAAATGAAAGGGCTGTTATTTAAAAAGTTGTAGCAACACGTGGGGGCAGGTAACGCTATGTTTTTCAGAACCCTGCTACTTACTCTTTAAACTGTAATGTAAGCATGATATATGTAAATCTGCAATTGTATCAGAAAAGGGTTAGTGTTAGGGTTAGCGTTATATCATGCAAAATATGTTTACACATTAAGTACATTGTAACTCTGCATAATGACATTGTAATGATGTAATTATGTGTAAGTACACAAGTATTTACTATAGAACTACATTGTAAATACACAGTAATTACAGACTATGTAAAGTGTTACTGAACTTTGCCCCTGTAAATTCACAGTGTGTTAAAGACCCCATGGTGAAGCAAACAACATGCGACATAAAGAAATGACTATCTGTAGGTTAATATTTATTTGGCTATGATGCTACCTTGTGTGTTTAAGCTGCAGTGTTACCTTCTTCCAGGCTACTATTAGCTGACGTAAAAAAAAGAAAATAAAACCTAGGCATGGATGATGAGTGACACAGCAAGAAAGGTCTTCTGGATTGAGTGACCTATTCCAGTCACAGACTGACTCACCCTGTCATCACTGACCTTTGTAACTGTAGAACGCACGACATGGACCTGCTGGCACACAGCTCAATAACACTGTCCGCGTCTCCTGTGTGTGAGTGTGTCACATCTAAAGCTAAGACAGCGAGTCTGTGCGGGTGCATGCTGCGTTCTGTTTTTAGGTACTCTTCTCAACGGCTATTTCTACATCAAAAACCATAACCATGTGAACTCTACAGTTCAAGCAGTGCAGTACAGTGTTGGGTCATGCCATTTTAATATGTACCCAAGATTAAAAACAATATTTTTGTAAGTAAACGAGATAAATAATATCTTTCCTTTTTTTCAATAACCAAATTTATACGACTCTAAAACATCAACCAAAAAATCTGTGGTGTTCCACTGGGGCTGATTTATCGACCCAAATTCTTACCATTGCAACATGCAATAAACAGCGTGTCCAATCGGGTTTCTACATTTTAGCATTCGTCACTGTTTACATCATAAATATAGCCTCCTTTATCTTCAACAGTGTTCCCATCTTCACTGAGGTGTCATTACTGGCCTTATGATTCATTACAAAAGCACAATACAAATCCACATATAATTCCCAAGCCAATATTCTTTAACACAGTATACGTATAAAGATGTACAGAGCCTGGATATTGGGCTGTTCTGTGTTTCCAGAGAATGGAGCAAGTATGCAGTATGTGGATCACTCTGACGGAGGAAGTGACCTCACAAGCCTCTGATTAGCATGGTCTGTGCTGCAAGCTGTTATTTTTCTGATCTTTTACATCCTGAGCTGTTCTTGTGTAATATTGCTGATCTTCTATGTCCTGAGCGGTTCTTGTTGCTGTAATATTGCTGATCTTCTACATCCTGAGCGGTTCTTGTTGTCATATTACTGATCTTCTACATCCTGAGCGGTTCTTGTTGTAATATTGCTGATCTTCTACATCCTGAGCGGTTCTTGTTGTAATATTGCTGATCTTCTACATCCTGAGCGGTTCTTGTTGCTGTAATATTGCTGATCTTCTACATCCTGAGCGGCTCTTGTTGTCATATTACTGATCTTCTACATCCTGAGCGGTTCTTGTTGTCATATTGCTGATCTTCTACATCCTGAGCGGTTCTTGTTGTTGTCATATTGCTGATCTTCTACATCCTGAGCGGTTCTTGTTGTTGTAATATTACTGATCTTCTACATCCTGAGCGGTTCTTGTTGTCATATTACTGATTTTCTACATCCTGAGCGGTTCTTGTTGCTGTAATATTGCTGATCTTCTACATCCTGAGCGGCTCTTGTTGTCATATTACTGATCTTCTACATCCTGAGCGGTTCTTGTTGTAATATTACTGATCTTCTACATCCTGAGCGGTTCTTGTTGTCATATTACTGATTTTCTACATCCTGAGCGGTTCTTGTTGTTGTAATATTGCTGATCTTCTACATCCTGAGCGGTTGTTGTTGTCATATTACTGATCTTCTACATCCTGAGCGGTTCTTGTTGTAATATTGCTGATCTTCTACATCCTGAGCGGTTCTTGTTGTCATATTGCTGATCTTCTACATCCTGAGCGGTTCTTGTTGTTGTCATATTGCTGATCTTCTACATCCTGAGCGGTTCTTGTTGTTGTAATATTACTGATCTTCTACATCCTGAGCGGTTCTTGTTGTCATATTACTGATTTTCTACATCCTGAGCGGTTCTTGTTGCTGTAATATTGCTGATCTTCTACATCCTGAGCGGCTCTTGTTGTCATATTACTGATCTTCTACATCCTGAGCGGTTCTTGTTGTAATATTACTGATCTTCTACATCCTGAGCGGTTCTTGTTGTCATATTACTGATTTTCTACATCCTGAGCGGTTCTTGTTGTTGTAATATTGCTGATCTTCTACATCCTGAGCGGTTGTTGTTGTCATATTACTGATTTTCTATGTCCTGAGCAGTTCTTGTTGTTGTCATATTGCTGATCTTCTACATCCTGAGCGGTTCTTGTTGTTGTAATATTGCTGATCTTCTACATCCTGAGCGGTTCTTGTTGTCATATTACTAATCTTCTATGTCCTGAGAGGTTCTTGTTGTTGTCATATTGCTGATCTTCTACATCCTGAGCGGTTCTTGTTGTAATATTGCTGATCTTCTACATCCTGAGCGGTTCTTGTTGTTGTAATATTGCTGATCTTCTACATCCTGAGCGGTTCTTGTTGTAATATTGCTGATCTTCTACATCCTGAGCGGTTCTTGTTGTTGTAATATTGCTGATCTTCTACATCCTGAGCGGTTCTTGTTGTAATATTGCTGATCTTCTACATCCTGAGCGGTTCTTGTTGTTGTAATATTGCTGATCTTCTACATCCTGAGCGGTTCTTGTTGTAATATTGCTGATCTTCTACATCCTGAGCGGTTCTTGTTGTCATATTACTGATTTTCTATGTCCTGAGCGGTTCTTGTTGTAATATTGCTGATCTTCTACATCCTGAGCGGTTCTTGTTGTAATATTGCTGATCTTCTACATCCTGAGCGGTTCTTGTTGTCATATTACTGATTTTCTATGTCCTGAGCGGTTCTTGTTGTAATATTACTGATCTTCTACATCCTGAGCGGTTCTTGTTGTCATATTACTGATTTTCTACATCCTGAGCAGTTCTTGTTGTTGTAATATTGCTGATCTTCTACATCCTGAGCGGTTGTTGTTGTCATATTGCTGATCTTCTACATCCTGAGCGGTTCTTGTTGTAATATTGCTGATCTTCTACATCCTGAGCGGTTCTTGTTGTTGTAATATTGCTGATCTTCTACATCCTGAGCGGTTCTTGTTGTAATATTGCTGATCTTCTACATCCTGAGCGGTTCTTGTTGTTGTAATATTGCTGATCTTCTACATCCTGAGCAGTTCTTGTTGTAATATTACTGATCTTCTACATCCTGAGCGGTTCTTGTTGTTGTAATATTGCTGATCTTCTACATCCTGAGCGGTTCTTGTTGTAATATTGCTGATCTTCTACATCCTGAGCGGTTCTTGTTGTAATATTGCTGATCTTCTGTGTCCTGAGCGGTTCTTGTTGTCATATTACTGATCTTCTACATCCTGAGCGGTTCTTGTTGTCATATTACTGATCTTCTACATCCTGAGCGGTTCTTGTTGTAATATTGCTGATCTTCTACATCCTGAGCGGTTCTTGTTGTAATATTGCTGATCTTCTGTGTCCTGAGCGGTTCTTGTTGTCATATTACTGATCTTCTACATCCTGAGCGGTTCTTGTTGTCATATTACTGATCTTCTGTGTCCTGAGCGGTTCTTGTTGTCATATTGTTGTTTTGTAGAAGTCTGTGTTAATGTGTCTGAGTTCAGCTGATCTTCAGTTCTAGTAAGTAGCCTGCCATAGAGATATGTAATGTAGGCTAGATCAACTAAAGAGTCTTTCTATTAGTATGCGCTGGCTCCCTCTAGTGTACTGCAGTGTATTACCAGCAAAACGAAAAGGGCCCTTCATTAAAAGTAACCCCAACTCTCAGTTCTGTAAAGACACTGGCTGATCTAGCCTATGTTTCTTGTATACAAAATATAAAATCAATACAAAATGAAGATACTGGTCAGTACCTGAAACGGTATGTTTAAACTAAAAACGAAAATTAAAAAAATAGCCAAGAAGCAAAAATAAATACAAAAATGTAAATGTAATAAATAAAAAGAAAGACAGAAAAGTGCTCCCCCAAACATCTCCCCTTGCTCCTGAAGACTCTTCAATACAGGAGAGCTGGACCTGTCTTCTAAAAGCCAAGCACTACTAGATACCATGTCCCCTTGCTCCTGAAGACTCTTCAACGCAGGAGAGCTGGACCTGTCTTCTACTAGATACCACCTCCCCTTGCTCCTGAAGACTCTTCAACGCAGGAGAGCTTGACCTGTCTTCTACTAGATACCATCTCCCCTTGCTTCTGAAGACTCTTCAACGCAGGAGAGCTGGATCTGTCTTCTACTAGATAGATACCATGTCCTCTTGCTCCTGAAGATTCTTCAACGCAGGAGAGCTGGATCTGTCTTCTACTAGATACCATCTCCTCTTGCTCCTGAAGACTCTTCAACGCAGGAGAGCTGGACCTGTCTTCTAAAAGCCAATCACTACTATATCAGGGTTTAGGGGATGATTTAATGCACTACAAACACACAAGACAGTTGTTAAGTGCAGAATGTCCGGAATACCAGACTGCACAGTTGGAAGGAGTTTAAGATGCCAATCGCCAACTGTCCCTGCATCCAAGTGGAGAATGTGGGGCATGCTGCCGAGCCCTATCAGGGTTATACACCTGTGATGACCACATTCTCTCTCAAAATGTCCAGTGTGAATTCAGGCACTACCTGTCCCTGCATCCAAGTGGAGAATGTGGGGCATGCTGCCGAGCCCTATCAGGGTTATACACCTGTGATGACCACATTCTCTCTCAAAATGTCCAGTGTGAATTCAGGCACTACCTGTCCCTGCATCCAAGTGGAGAATGTGGGGCATGCTGCCGAGCCCTATCAGGGTTATACACCTGTGATGACCACATTCTCTCTCAAAATGTCCAGTGTGAATTCAGGCACTACCTGTCCCTGCATCCAAGTGGAGAATGTGGGGCAAGCTGCCGAGCCCTATCAGGGTTATACACCTGTGATGACCACATTCTCTCTCAAAATGTCCAGTGTGAATTCAGGCACTACCTGTCCCTGCATCCAAGTGGAGAATGTGGGGCATGCTGCCGAGCCCTATCAGGGTTATACACCTGTGATGACCACATTCTCTCTCAAGTGTGAATTCAGGCACTACCTGTCCCTGCATCCAAGTGGAGAATGTGGGGCAAGCTGCCGAGCCCTATCAGGGTTATACACCTGTGATGACCACATTCTCTCTCAAAATGTCCAGTGTGAATTCAGGCACTACCTGTCCCTGCATCCAAGTGGAGAATGTGGGGCAAGCTGCCGAGCCCTATCAGGGTTATACACCTGTGATGACCACATTCTCTCTCAAAATGTCCAGTGTGAATTCAGGCACTACCTGTCCCTGCATCCAAGTGGAGAATGTGGGGCAAGCTGCCGAGCCCTATCAGGGTTATACACCTGTGATGACCACATTCTCTCTCAAAATGTCCAGTGTGAATTCAGGCACTACCTGTCCCTGCATCCAAGTGGAGAATGTGGGGCATGCTGCCGAGCCCTATCAGGGTTATACACCTGTGATGACCACATTCTCTCTCAAGTGTGAATTCAGGCACTACCTGTCCCTGCATCCAAGTGGAGAATGTGGGGCAAGCTGCCGAGCCCTATCAGGGTTATACACCTGTGATGACCACATTCTCTCTCAAAATGTCCAGTGTGAATTCAGGCACTACCTGTCCCTGCATCCAAGTGGAGAATGTGGGGCATGCTGCCGAGCCCTATCAGGGTTATACACCTGTGATGACCACATTCTCTCTCAAGTGTGAATTCAGGCACTGCCACACTGCTCTGCAAAATATAATAGTTGGTTCTGCTCAGTTTTATAAGGGTGGCTGGCTGATGGTTGGTACATCATCACTTCACGATCTGATGACAAAATACTGTTTTTTGTATTCAGCCGATGAAGGAATTGTAGTCCGAAACGTCCTGATAATTGATTTGTAATCAATTATTCTACCTTTTTAAGAATCTGAAATATCCTTTTCTTTTTTCTTTTTTCTTATATATATATATATATATATATATATATATATATATATATATACTGTATATGTATTTTTCATTGTTTTTTACTGTATCTTGTAATGCGCTTTGTGATGGAGGTCTACTATGAAAGGTGCTATATAAAATACAGATTGATTAATTGATTGATATTATGATACAATATTTTGGGGAAATTACAGTGCACACCCGAGCAGCACCCATTTCTATAATGAGGTCATTTTTATACTGGCCTCATTATAGAAATTTCACCAGAACCAGTCCAGAACCAGTAATTTAATAAACGTGGAGTAAAATGCTGACTTTAAGAAGGACATATGAAGGGAGTGTTAACCATGCCAGGCCGTCCCACGAAGCCTACCTGTTTAAAGCACTCTCACTCTGAAGTGTGCTGTAAACACCTGAATGCAAATACTGGTACTTACAGTTCTGACAAGCAGCTGACTCATCACATGACACATGTATACTTACAGTTCTGACAAGCAGCTGACTCATCACATGACACATGTATACTTACAGTTCTGACAAGCAGCTGACTCATCACATGACACATGTATGCCTCCTATTGTCTTTCTTCTTTCAGATCTGTCTCGCCTGCTGGATTTCACCTGCTGCTAAGAAAAATATTCATAGACCAATCAACATCGGCCTCTTCAAACCGTCTACAGTATCTTGTATAACAGCACAGCCTGGCCCGCTCTATATAGCATTGTGAGCCATTCCACATTTTAATATTAACGTAATCAGCCACTGCACTGCATGTATGTAAAAGGTGCATCTAATTAAACTAACAATAAAACCTGTAATCCATTCCAGGTTTCACTGCAAGCTTGATTAGCCACAGCCTAAAGGCAACAAGCTCAGGTGTGTCTTATTAAACTTGTAGTAAAACCAGGAATGGATCAAGCTGCTATGCAACAGGAGACTTATCTCCATTCCTGTAACGGCTCAAGCTACTGTGTGCGATTTTTATTTTTTATTTTTCATCCGACAAATGCTGCATAAGTCTCAGGGGTCATTTTTATGTATATATATGCAATGTGATGAAGTTGTTGTTCATTGGTTTCACATGCACATTTACACATTGATACCCTTTGGGAATCCACTAGAAGAGTATATTTCATACATACAGTATAGACGATGAACAGCAGCTGCCACAGTGCGCTCTCCTGCAATACTAACGTTTTTAATGCATTCCTCCTCCTGGGCTCTCCTCGTCTGTGTTTTGTGTATTTCTTCTGGCCCAGGTGCCTTGTTCCAGAACGTGGCGGCTGACCCCTCGGTTTTGTTGTCAGGCTGGAGCTGGCTCCTTCGAGGGCTGCTGGAGGAGCCTTTCTTGACGATGACATTGACTTCGAAGACGGCCCTCAGTGCATCAATGGCAGTACCGGCGCCCTGCCGGGGAAGGCTCTCCATGGACTTTCTCCTCGACAGGTTGCTGAGAGCAGCGGGAGGATGCGGCTTTCTCTCTTCTCAAACCTCTTCATCAGAGCCTCCATCTTCGTCTCCACTGGCTCGTCTCTGGTCACAATCTAGCGACGACAGAAACAGAATCACTTGGAAAGCAGGGACAACACAAGGGATGTTTTTGCCCTGCTAATCGAGGTATTCATGATAATAGCTCTGAAGAGTCGATACTGTTTACGAAATTGCATCATTTTATACAAACACTAGCTTTCAACACCTCAAAAGTCTCTTCTTTGGGTGTAAATAGAAACTTAAAGAAACAGATGTCTACCATGGGTGTAATTTACACAGGAGACATGGGGCGCATATCCCCCGTCACTTTTTTAATGACAGGGAAATGTCCCCCTAACATTGCAGCAGCACTACAGCTTTCATTTCTCAATCATTTATTCATATAATCACTAGTCAGTATAGAAGTCTCCACTAGGACCTGGTGGATACGCCAATGAACTTAGGCAGCGTTGGTGCGCAATGCATTATGGGTGATCTCAACCAGAGAAGGGAAAGTAAAATAACAGTTTTTTTCTTCTTTTCAGTGTGAAATTTTCGATGTCTATGGTCTCAATACTATAAAAACATTTTCTGTTGGAACCCTGGGATCTGATTGTTGTAGGTGGCTGTGAAATACCACTTCGTGTCCTCTGAACAGGGAGTTCACGACCACAAAGAGGCACCACTCTGAATGAAATCAATGTTTATTTGTCATTTTCTTACGCTATTCCCCAGCTACAGAAACTGCCCCCTACTCCCTTGCACACTTTTGAAACCTGTTGTCTACATTTGTCTGGTATTCAAACGAGAGCAATAACGCATGCTTATTTAAATCTCCACTCACACCTGAAGAAGATACTTTTGTGGTCTTGAAAACGAGTGTTTGTTTATCAGTTAATCTAATGAACTGAATGAACTCTTCAAATCTATATTCATTTCTTAAACAGAGTTATCTTATGATATTACATGTTTCTGAATATAGGAGTCATATATCCTTGTAAGATTTATGCTGTAAACTACAAACAATCCATAAGCAGTGATGGTGTAACAGTAAGACTGCTTTCTTTTTAAAGTAACTGGCGGATTTGCAGAAATCTACTAGTGGTGGTAATACTGCTGTGTTTTATTTACATTTAGAATATCTAAATATAGTTAAATAGTGAATTAAACAGACAGACAGATAAACACACTCTGTGATGACATACATTTTTCTTTTCTTCTTCTGAACCGGCATTGTCCATTGAACTCTGGTACCTGTAGAAACAAAGTTAGAATTACCAGCAACATCTGATCCATTTTGTTATGATGTTTCTCTAAGGCAAAAGTTATTCTGTCATCTTATAACATATAAATATCACTCTTGCTTGAACGTTTGCACAATAGCTTACCCTTGAGCACACTCTACTATCACTCAGGAAGACGCTAGTTTCAGTTTCAGTTGCAGACACATATTGTAAGCTAGCTCCCTCCAAGACAAAGACATAAGAATATAAGATCTCCTTTAATTATCGTACTGATTCAACTGTTTAGAGGAAAGCACCACTGAGCAGATACAGTAAGGTAAAAAATATTCTTATAACCTACCATGCTTATATTGGTAATACTTTACATTAAGTGTGCCTAATTACTGTGTATTTATATAGTAGCTACTTTGTAAATACATGTGAACTTACACAGAATTACAATGTTATTATGCATAGTTACAATGTACTTAATGTGTAAATCTTGTTGCACGATATGACCCTAAACCCTAAACCATAACCTTAACCCTAATCCTAACCCTAAACCCTAAATCCTAACCCTAACCCTAACCCTAACCCCTGCAACACTCTCCCCATGTAAGAATGGCCACTTTTGTTCTAAGAGTAAGAAATACAATATAGAGCAAATGTCCTACATCCAGTCAGGGTGTTGCAGGGGGACAGGTTTCTGGTTACACTCTGGTGTACCGGATGTACTTGGGGGAGTTATACGTGATTCTGAGATCTCCATTGAAGCCACGGGGTTGCCTTAAATTTCTGAGTTTTAAAAAGTCACCAGGAAGTAATAGATGAAACACTAAAGGATACAAAGTGAATCTACTGTAAACACCATGAAGGATGCATTCGTTAACACTTGACACTGTTTAGCCTATACCAAGTTCCTCTTTAACGCCTTGTGAAAGTAAGCAGTATAGAAATGATGATACTATTCTTCCATGGTTATAATATTGTGCAACTCTTCATAGTGCTGAACCAGTTAGAGAAGATCGTGGCTCCCATTTCCCACACTATGCCTCTCCACTTGCACAAATCATTCATCATTAGATGATGATGGATTTGAACTGTCTAAAGAGTGGCAGATGGGAATACAACCAACCTGTAACTATATAAACTGCACCTGCATTCCCTCCTGGGTTATTAACTGAGCCCTCTGTTAAGATCACTAAATACAAGAGAAGTGCAGTTTAAAGAAGTGTGTCGGTGAGTTTACAAGACTTATGGGGGCAGTGATTAGGATGAGCTGCAGTTTAGATCATTAATATGAGCTCCTCTTAACACAGTGATTAGGATGAGCTGCAGTCATTAATATGAGCTCCTCTTAACACAGTGATTAGGATGAGCTGCAGTCATTAATATGAGCTCCTCTTAACACAGTGATTAGGATGAGCTGCAGTTTAGATCATTAATATGAGCTCCTCTTAACACAGTGATTAGGATGAGCTGCAGTCATTAATATGAGCTCCTCTTAACACAGTGATTAGGATGAGCTGCAGTCATTAATATGAGCTCCTCTTAACACAGTGATTAGGATGAGCTGCAGTCATTAATATGAGCTCCTCTTAACACAGTGATTAGGATGAGCTGCAGTTTAGATCATTAATATGAGCTCCTCTTAACACAGTGATTAGGATGAGCTGCAGTCATTAATATGAGCTCCTCTTAACACAGTGATTAGGATGAGCTGCAGTCATTAATATGAGCTCCTCTTAACACAGTGATTAGGATGAGCTGCAGTCATTAATATGAGCTCCTCTTAACACAGTGATTAGGATGAGCTGCAGTTTAGATCATTAATATGAGCTCCTCTTAACACAGTGATTAGGATGAGCTGCAGTCATTAATATGAGCTCCTCTTAACACAGTGATTAGGATGAGCTGCAGTCATTAATATGAGCTCCTCTTAACACAGTGATTAGGATGAGCTGCAGTCATTAATATGAGCTCCTCTTAACACAGTGATTAGGATGAGCTGCAGTAGTCATTAATATGAGCTCCTCTTAACACAGTGATTAGGATGAGCTGCAGTCATTAATATGAGCTCCTCTTAACACAGTGATTAGGATGAGCTGCAGTCATTAATATGAGCTCCTCTTAACACAGTGATTAGGATGAGCTGCAGTTTAGATCATTAATATGAGCTCCTCTTAACACAGTGATTAGGATGAGCTGCAGTCATTAATATGAGCTCCTCTTAACACAGTGATTAGGATGAGCTGCAGTCATTAATATGAGCTCCTCTTAACACAGTGATTAGGATGAGCTGCAGTCATTAATATGAGCTCCTCTTAACACAGTGATTAGGATGAGCTGCAGTCATTAATATGAGCTCCTCTTAACACAGTGATTAGGATGAGCTGCAGTCATTAATATGAGCTCCTCTTAACACAGTGATTAGGATGAGCTGCAGTCATTAATATGAGCTCC
The DNA here is from genome assembly GCA_030684275.1 of Acipenser oxyrinchus oxyrinchus. Classification (NCBI taxonomy): domain Eukaryota; kingdom Metazoa; phylum Chordata; class Actinopteri; order Acipenseriformes; family Acipenseridae; genus Acipenser; species Acipenser oxyrinchus. Next base: position 1,017,955 of record CM060250.1, read on the forward strand.
TCTTAACACAGTGATTAGGATGAGCTGCAGTCATTAATATGAGCTCCTCTTAACACAGTGATTAGGATGAGCTGCAGTGCATTAATATGAGCTCCTCTTAACACAGTGATTAGGATGAGCTGCAGTCATTAATATGAGCTCCTCTTAACACAGTGATTAGGATGAGCTGCAGTCATTAATATGAGCTCCTCTTAACACAGTGATTAGGATGAGCTGCAGTCATTAATATGAGCTCCTCTTAACACAGTGATTAGGATGAGCTGCAGTCATTAATATGAGCTCCTCTTAACACAGTGATTAGGATGAGCTGCAGTCATTAATATGAGCTCCTCTTAACACAGTGATTAGGATGAGCTGCAGTCATTAATATGAGCTCCTCTTAACACAGTGATTAGGATGAGCTGCAGTCATTAATATGAGCTCCTCTTAACACAGTGATTAGGATGAGCTGCAGTCATTAATATGAGCTCCTCTTAACACAGTGATTAGGATGAGCTGCAGTCATTAATATGAGCTCCTCTTAACACAGTGATTAGGATGAGCTGCAGTCATTAATATGAGCTCCTCTTAACACAGTGATTAGGATGAGCTGCAGTCATTAATATGAGCTCCTCTTAACACAGTGATTAGGATGAGCTGCAGTGCATTAATATGAGCTCCTCTTAACACAGTGATTAGGATGAGCTGCAGTCATTAATATGAGCTCCTCTTAACACAGTGATTAGGATGAGCTGCAGTCATTAATATGAGCTCCTCTTAACACAGTGATTAGGATGAGCTGCAGAGTCATTAATATGAGCTCCTCTTAACACAGTGATTAGGATGAGCTGCAGTCATTAATATGAGCTCCTCTTAACACAGTGATTAGGATGAGCTGCAGTCATTAATATGAGCTCCTCTTAACACAGTGATTAGGATGAGCTGCAGTCATTAATATGAGCTCCTCTTAACACAGTGATTAGGATGAGCTGCAGTCATTAATATGAGCTCCTCTTAACACAGTGATTAGGATGAGCTGCAGTCATTAATATGAGCTCCTCTTAACACAGTGATTAGGATGAGCTGCAGTCATTAATATGAGCTCCTCTTAACACAGTGATTAGGATGAGCTGCAGTCATTAATATGAGCTCCTCTTAACACAGTGATTAGGATGAGCTGCAGTCATTAATATGAGCTCCTCTTAACACAGTGATTAGGATGAGCTGCAGTCATTAATATGAGCTCCTCTTAACACAGTGATTAGGATGAGCTGCAGTCATTAATATGAGCTCCTCTTAACACAGTGATTAGGATGAGCTGCAGTCATTAATATGAGCTCCTCTTAACACAGTGATTAGGATGAGCTGCAGTCATTAATATGAGCTCCTCTTAACACAGTGATTAGGATGAGCTGCAGTTTAGATCATTAATATGAGCTCCTCTTAACACAGTGATTAGGATGAGCTGCAGTCATTAATATGAGCTCCTCTTAACACAGTGATTAGGATGAGCTGCAGTCATTAATATGAGCTCCTCTTAACACAGTGATTAGGATGAGCTGCAGTCATTAATATGAGCTCCTCTTAACACAGTGATTAGGATGAGCTGCAGTCATTAATATGAGCTCCTCTTAACACAGTGATTAGGATGAGCTGCAGTCATTAATATGAGCTCCTCTTAACACAGTGATTAGGATGAGCTGCAGTCATTAATATGAGCTCCTCTTAACACAGTGATTAGGATGAGCTGCAGTCATTAATATGAGCTCCTCTTAACACAGTGATTAGGATGAGCTGCAGTCATTAATATGAGCTCCTCTTAACACAGTGATTAGGATGAGCTGCAGTCATTAATATGAGCTCCTCTTAACACAGTGATTAGGATGAGCTGCAGTCATTAATATGAGCTCCTCTTAACACAGTGATTAGGATGAGCTGCAGTCATTAATATGAGCTCCTCTTAACACAGTGATTAGGATGAGCTGCAGTCATTAATATGAGCTCCTCTTAACACAGTGATTAGGATGAGCTGCAGTCATTAATATGAGCTCCTCTTAACACAGTGATTAGGATGAGCTGCAGTCATTAATATGAGCTCCTCTTAACACAGTGATTAGGATGAGCTGCAGTCATTAATATGAGCTCCTCTTAACACAGTGATTAGGATGAGCTGCAGTCATTAATATGAGCTCCTCTTAACACAGTGATTAGGATGAGCTGCAGTCATTAATATGAGCTCCTCTTAACACAGTGATTAGGATGAGCTGCAGTCATTAATATGAGCTCCTCTTAACACAGTGATTAGGATGAGCTGCAGTCATTAATATGAGCTCCTCTTAACACAGTGATTAGGATGAGCTGCAGTCATTAATATGAGCTCCTCTTAACACAGTGATTAGGATGAGCTGCAGTCATTAATATGAGCTCCTCTTAACACAGTGATTAGGATGAGCTGCAGTCATTAATATGAGCTCCTCTTAACACAGTGATTAGGATGAGCTGCAGTCATTAATATGAGCTCCTCTTAACACAGTGATTAGGATGAGCTGCAGTCATTAATATGAGCTCCTCTTAACACAGTGATTAGGATGAGCTGCAGTCATTAATATGAGCTCCTCTTAACACAGTGATTAGGATGAGCTGCAGTCATTAATATGAGCTCCTCTTAACACAGTGATTAGGATGAGCTGCAGTCATTAATATGAGCTCCTCTTAACACAGTGATTAGGATGAGCTGCAGTCATTAATATGAGC